>VUQR01035401.1:82673-99262 GCA_015108515.1 Hemichromis elongatus
TGAAAATGAGGTCAGCAAAAAAAAAAAAAAAAAAAAAAATGCTGCCTGTGGACACAGACCCTTAGTGTCAGTCTAACCAGCGAGTAAAAGTAGAAAGCAAAACCAATCAGCGGGTGAGATACAAACCGTGGTGTTCTGGCTGACAAGCTCGTGTCCTACTCCAAATCTCCAAATGCAGACTTTGCAGATTCTCCCTAAAAGAGGGCCGCTATCTCTGGGCGTCCAGTATCGCTGTGGTCAGAGCACCTGAAGGACACCTGGTGCATAACTCTGACGGATTAGAAATCACTGGAAAAACTCATTACTCCCTGTTATCACGACGCGCTCCTCTCGCAATATATATACCGCAGTTCCCTGCAACCGTTCGGCGCTAAACGCGTTAATTGCAGTTATTTTAGATTAAAAAACACGTTTAAGTCGTTGTCTGCTAGTTAATTATACTGGTTAATCATTAGCGCTTTGCTTTGTGCTCGATTCCGTCTCTCGTCGCCGAATGCGTGCACTTGACTTTTAATGACACATTAGTATGTATGTGTGAGTCCAACCAACACCTGGCTTTCCCCGTTTCTTCCACTCCAGTTCATTCAGCGCCACATTTTGCTGGCACTGAGCATACTTTTGATGATTATTCTGGCACCAAACATATTTTTATACTCTTTGAAGTGAATGTATTTTAAAAACAGCTTGAAGTCTTCACTCTCTGTGTTTAGTGAAGCTGCTGGTTATCGCGGGTTGCAGATCTGGAGGCTCCCCTCATTTCCCTGTTTATCAGTTAATTCTGTCCAAAATGACTTATTGTTATTTTCTTTCCCTGTCTAATGGAACAGCATTATCAAGGCTCTGTTTTTATGAGATAATGCCTGGGAAGACACTGTTCAAGGTCTGGCGTGGTCTAGCAGATGTCAGATTAGCACTAGAAAAGCCACTGTAAACACGAACACAGCTGTCTTGCTGTTGCATACCACTGCATACAAAACTGCCAGTTATCAAAATTATCAACCTATTGCAGTCTCGACTGTTAAAATCCAATGCAAGCCCTTCTTGTGTGCAGTGCAAATCAGCATCACCTCTATAAATAAAGCAAGTGAAGGGGAGCGGGGGAAAAAAGACTTGTCCAGTCTCTACTGAGCTCTATTCCATTTTTTTTTTTTTCGGAGCTTACATCGTCTTATGTTTGCTCCATGTTGTCATTCTCAGCACATTTCATAATGGATGAACATATTTCCTTCGTATACAGGAAAGCGATGATAATGAGAGTTATCGTTCTTTAGAATTTGTACTACTGATGATAATGGACTTCATTATGTCCCTCTTCCAGTAAGCTGTCACCCTGAACAAATTTAAATTAGCCAGCCCAGAGCAGATCTTACACCAAGATTATTTCCATTCAAGGCACCATTTGGAGCTGTTTTGATTCTCTTTAATACAGGACTTTTCACTCCACCAAGCAGCAGGCCTGTTTATTTGACTGTCACAACATTATAAATTACTGGCAGCTTTTCTAACCACTGACAAGAGGGGAGAAAAGTCACCTAGAATCAGCCCGGGCTCGGAGAGCTAGCTGATGTGAAGGATGCTGGCTCGCTGGCTTCGAACAGGGCAAGGTTGGGTCTTGGGCAAGAGACCCTTAGGGAACAATATGGTGGAAACCATACTGTGACTCATTCAATAAAGTTAATTAATGATATTTTATACATAATGAGGGTCGGTCTCCCTTGTGGTCCTCTCTCAGGTTGAGTTCAAGTAGAGGCAGCAGATTTGCTTCGGCTGCAGGGACCGTTCTAGAAACAAAACAGACGTTTTGGAACGTCACGTTGTGTTAAGGTCGTTTTGTTATGACTTTGTTTTTTTTTTAAAAACACATTTTCCATTACATTTGACTGGACGTTTGTTGAAAACCATCTTGCTCCAGGCTTTAATAAATTAAAAACATAAATAATGTCACAAAAAAGGCCGCATGCAGGTGGGTGAACGCAAAAAGCCAGAATTAACATAAGCAAACAGGGGAAAAAACCTTAACTGAGAGACACAACAGCGGACTCGTGCTTTAACCAAGCACCAAACCTCCAGGCCAGAACAGGGAAGCCTGCAGTAAGAAGAAAGTCCATCCTGTGTCAGAAACAACAGCCTGGTCCACAGCAGGTTTTAAGCTTAGGTAAATATAACATCAGGTCAACTGCAAGACATATTGTAGTCTCATTATTTATTTAGCAAAATTAAGATACAACGCAGAAGCAGTATGCAAAAATATAAACCCTGGTTAGTAGCAGTCACAATCTAATTCACTTGATCGGCTGATCATCAGCAGTTGTTCAGTTTTTCAGGTCTGGAGCATTCAGACCGTTTTCTATCTGCATCACTGCTGATCTCTCTGCAGTGATCTTAAGAAAAGCAATTGCTGCTGGCCATCAGTCTGGGAGTGTCATAAGGCCATTTCCAGACAATTTGAAGTCCATCATTCTGCTGTGAGAAACACGGTTCACAAGTGGAAAGCATTCAAGACAGTTGCCAGTCTTCCCAGGAGTCGACTTCTCGGCAAATTCACCCCAAGGTCAGACTGCAATGCTCAGAGAAACTTTAAAAAACCCTCTATAAGCCTACAGTTGTCATAGTAAATCCTAAAGTTGATGACGGTCCCGTTAGAAAAAGAAGGAATAAATATGAGTTGTTTGGAGAAGCTCTAAGCTGTGGCAGCATTAAATTTGCGAGGTTGCTTCTGAACAAACCACAAAACGGCGTCCTGTGGATAGACAGGACCAAAATGTAGGTGTTGTGCCGTAATGCACAGTTCCCTGTTAGGTGACACTGTGGTGGAGGGCTGACTCATTTGGCCTTGGTTCGGAGCCACAGGATTTGGGCGCCTTGCAGTCAATGAGTCTACGAACTCCTCTTTATAGAAAGTCCATCTGTCTGACAAGTGAAGACTGGGCCAAACTGGGTCACTCAGCGGGAATGAGCTCAAGCACATCGGCAAATCTACAACAGTGCAGTGATCCAATGAAAGTCCAGAGCTCGAACTGATTGAAATGCTGTGGTGGGACCTTAACGGAGCTGCGAATATGAATGCAAACCTCAGGCGAAGTGAAGCGGCGTTGTAAAGAGTGGGCCAAAGTTCCTCCACCGTGATGCGAGCCACTGATAAAGTCAGAAAAAGATTACTGCGAGTTATTGCTGCTCTGCAAACTGTTGAATCATGAGGTGCACGCAGTTTTCCACAAACTGCTTCCATATTTTGCTGAAGTTGTAGTTACATATTACACCATGCCATCGAGTATTTATGTAATAGGCGGTTCATACAAGTTTATGTAGTTTGGACACTTGGTAGGCACAGATTATAAACCCGTTTTATCCTGATCTGTGAAACCTTGACAGAGGGTGTTATTTTTTTGTTTTTTGTGTTCTGCTATGACTATAAGTGGAAATACCTTGTATTATTTTTAACAGCCAACAGGGGGTGAATACCCTGCTTGTATGGAAGCCTATAGGGAAATGACCCTTACACGTCCGTAGCCTCATTAAAGGCTTTACAAATGCAGTTATGCTCTCCGTCCTTACTTTCAAGTCTCATCGAGTAGAACATGATGTTCATTTTGCACATTAAGGTCACCATTAGTTTCCAGAAGGATGACCGACTAATTAGATCCACCTCATGCTTGTGACATCTGATTTTACAAAGCTAAGATGACAACAACACAAAAACGTTCGGTCAGGCTTAAAAAATGTGGTAGATTACAGAAGAGTAGCTACATCCACCTTTTATATATGCTCTAAAATCAAATTCTGAAAGCTACTAGCGGTTCGACTCTTTACTCTTTTCTTATTTCTGAAGAATCCCCTTTAATCCTCCGCTCTGTAGAGGGAAACACCCAAGATGGAAACAAAAAAAGTGAGTATGCATAGATGGCATTCTCT
The DNA here is from genome assembly GCA_015108515.1 of Hemichromis elongatus. Classification (NCBI taxonomy): domain Eukaryota; kingdom Metazoa; phylum Chordata; class Actinopteri; order Cichliformes; family Cichlidae; genus Hemichromis; species Hemichromis elongatus. The sequence goes on from VUQR01035401.1 coordinate 86,586, forward strand.
TTATGGCAGGAATTAAGTTTCATGGAAAACGCCGTCGTCGCTCTGAGAAACATAACTAATAACGACACACTAGTGGCAGCTAAAAGCCAAACATCCATCCCTGCTATGCTCTTGCTGTTTCCAGAAACTCTACCAATATATAAAACATGTACATGATGTTTGGAATGGCTATATATGAGCACGCAAACTCAAATGGAGAAGACTTTTACATGAAGAAATGTGAGCTAAGCTTTTATTGTTTTTGACATGTGAACCCTTCTGAGTTAAAGTCTGCTGTGTGCAGACTAAAATCAGCAGTCAAGCTTTTCTACCTTTCCTGTTTATCCTTTTGCGGGCCTGGGAATTAGATTTGCTGCCGGTGTGGGCTTCTGATTAGCATGTTTTCAGCTGTATTGACTGATGGCAAAACTCTGGGCTAGCTTCTCCCTGAAAGATGTAATAAACAGAACCCGGGAGGCTGGAGCATCTGCATTAACACCTTTCCGGGGGCCGTCTCCTAGGGCCCGGGAGCCGAGGACAGTGCCTTCCCTTCACACCTCGTTACTCCCGCTCCGTCCCGTGACCTTTCCCCGCAGGCAAGCACGAACCCCACGAGACAGCAAGCCAATCAGGACCCTTCTTCCGTCCAGCCCAACCTCTCATAACCCTTCCTCTTTGTCTTATTCCCGTTTTCTTCTGCACAAACACACGGTCGCTGCAACTGTCATCGACTCTCTTGCTGAGTGGTATCGCTGTCACAGGCCCCATCATTGTCCTCCACTGGATCAGTCAGGAGTGTTTACATTCAGGTGATTTTTTTTTTGCTTTAAATCACTCCAGTGGAAACTGATGTGACCTTGAAGAGAATGCCTGGGAACGTCTTTCAAACCTGAAGAGGAAGAACGCCCTTTGAAAGTCTTGTCTTTCATGCCACTAATAGATAGGAGGTTGTCTGAACATTTTTTTTTTCTTGACCAGTCATTACAATGATCAGGATGGGCTTGAATGCGTAAAGCCTTGGAGAGTGAAAATGGAGTTCTCCAGGTGAAAGGAAAACAGGCCCTCTGGCAAGGTTGCGTGGTTTGTCTTTGATGCTCCTAGCTTGACACGGGGAGCTCACCTTGACTGGGTCATTTATTCAGATACACACTAAGTCACCTGGCACTACGAGGCTGAGAGACAATTACATTCAGCCTTCATGGAGCAATGATGCCAGGGCGCCAGAAAACATCTATATTTTCAACTTTGAACGGCTCGTCGCAGTGTGAGTGGTGATCTGAAATGAATAAACCCAATTTTTAATCCTGAATAGAAAATTAAAACTGGCCTCGCTTTCAACTTTTAATTAATTCTCTGCCAATTTTCCTTCTCAAAGCTTATCTGTGTCGTTGTAATGCTTTCGCAGTCATCAATAAAAGAGCAGCGCCTCCGTGCCGTTCTGTGCGAGTGGGCACGCGACTGCCTAGATGGCGCTGTCCTTTAACGTGAGACCTCCTACCTTCTGAGCAAACCATCCCAATCTTGACCTAGGACGTCTGCAAGTCTCACACCGTAGATGAGTTGCAAACTGCAGTGTGGCAAGTCAGAGCGCAGAAAAACCCTGTTAATTGGTCCAGTCTGGCTGGCCCCTGTCAGACGAGGCCTTTCATGGCCTTTTCATGGGTTTCTCCTGGGAAAGCTGAGGAGGCTGCCTGTAATGAGGCACTCTACCTGGTTGCAGAGGGGGGAATCAGGAGGGTCGCTCGTGGGCAATTAGGGAGAAATAATGAGAGCTTTCTCTTCCTCTCTGTCTCTGTTTCTACACCCCACCAACCCACCCCTCCCGGTTTCCTGTGAGAACTGTGGCTCATCAGGTAACTTTTCAGGGGGGGGGGGATCCCGTGAGAGGCAGCTCAAAGCGAAAAGTAACACTGCAAGAAGCGCTCGCGAACAAAAGCCCTTCTTAGACATGCACTCCTTTCCATGAAAGTTTTCGCAATGGCAATCTTACTAGGTTGGACTGTGCAAGTCTCAGCTCACTAAAAAAATCCAAACAATAACACGAGGAAGACATTTCTGCTGGAATGCGCTCGCAAACGTTCGCCATGTCTGCCAACACAGCCGGTGTACCATGCCGGTCTGTCATTGTTGTGTATTTGTCCAAATTAACCTCTAATATCTGACCAAAGTCCTCCTGTGAAGAAAGCATCCGGCATCTGAAATGTATCTGGGTACTTATTTGGGTAGTTATACTAAAGAATTACATAAAAATCTGCACGTTTAGGTTCACCGGTCGATCTGTATAACAAAAGTCATCTTCACAAAGCTTTTGCACCATTTTTTCTGTTACAGACTTCTCTCAAAGACATCAATTCAGAATTCCTGGAGTGCCACAGCTCTGGATTATTATGTCTCTGGCTGTTACTTTGTTTTCACACATGAACTCTGAACATTGTTGGGAGGATTGTCTGACACGTCCACATTTGATGTTTTGTCACTGCTGGAGAAACTCTTTGTGCCGCATCCTTCAAGCATCGAGCAGGTCGGGCACAGGACGTCCACGTTCACCTGGGCCATTCACACTTAGGCTCATTTGGACTTTACACACTGTTCGAGGCAACTGGCACATTAAAGATCCTTAAGTTGTCTGCCTTTTTACATGCAGCCAAAAAAATGTGGAAAACACCTGAAAGGACTGATCAGGCCGGTGTTGAATATACCGTGTCACAGCTTTTATTTCACGGACCGACATCAGAGCAAAACTGTGCTTTCACTGTTCCACAAGCTAAAGATCCCTAACCACGCATGCAAACGACACGCAAAACGTCAGAGCAAGCCGTCAAGTATCGGAATGCGGCTCGCCGTGCTACCCTTAGAAAATCAGCTGACCAGACAAACCTACGCTTGCAGAAGAAAACAACACTGCAGAAGCAACAAGGGTGCAATGAAACCACCTTGTGTGCATTTTAAGATAGAGGTGTTGCTTCATTATACAGGAGCAGTTTTTCCCCTCACTCGTGGGATTTTAGTTTTTATGCAGCCGGTGTTAGCTACCACGAGTCCTTGCTGCCTTCTCCTGCCTTGAGACGAGTTTCCACTTCTGACAGAGATTGATGTGCTGCCTTTCCCGGGCTGTAATAGCACTCAGCATTCACTGCACTTTATATCCAAATGGCACCAAATCAAAATCACACACCTCAGTTAAGTGCCGCACCTTATTTACATGCATAAAGTCAATTCATTTTATTTAGGGGTTGAAGGGTGATCAATAATTTACATGCACATAAGTGCCTGATATGTGTGAAATTGTCTGCATGCCTCCAAGAATAATGGAGAGGTATTTGAACTGCAGTACAGATGGTGTGAATAACAGATGTTATTTACTGAAAAGGGGGTAAAAAAAACAAACTTAAAATCAGATTAAAACTATACACCACATAGTCCCTGCTGTGCATTTTCAGCTGAAAGGGAACATGTTTGGAAAATAAATTAAAAATAATTAGCCGGTTCCCTTAGTGATAAAAATATCGCACATCAAATAAATATTCTAGCTCCTGTGCAGTCCTTATGTTTGGATTGTGAGACGTACAGAGCGAGTCACCGCCGATCCTCCCCCTTCCTTCTACTTTAATGATAATCACACATTCCCCCTCTTGCTTTTCTTTTAGCACTGTGTTGTAAAACCCATTAGAAAAACTGCGCTGCAGTGGGTAACACGTAGCTGCTACCCTTTGTGTGGACAGAGCAGACAGTGAGGCTGAGGGAGAAAGGAGAGGTGCTGTCTGCTGCTCAGGGCTCTGTTTTGCATTCAGGTTTTTTTTGTTTTGAAGCTGTACAACAACACTGATGGCATGACAGATTTGGGTTAGGATCCAGACCTTGTTTTGGATCTCGCTGGGTTTTTTTTGTGCCTTGCAGGAAGGGCCGTAAATGTTACAGCAGTAGCGGAAATCCCTCCCTGGTAAATGTTCCATCTGTGCACATGAGGAGCAGGATGTGTGCGAGGCAGTAAAAAATGAACGTGAGGATTGTGAGATGGCACAGGGAGTCTGTTACGCTGATAGAAAATGTAAAGTGCTATAGTCATGGATGTAATGTAGAATGATTGTCTGTCTCCCCTGTTTATTTGCCAGTGTAAGGGCTGTAATGGAGACAAATGCTCGTCTGGGTTTGTGAACCCGCTGCTTTGGCAGTCTAACTCCTGGGTAAACCTGGCTACTGCGGTAACCTCGGACTGAGAGGTGCATGTGAAGGCAGGTGAAAGGTCTTCAGGTGACTAACCTGGGTTTTATGCCTTAATGACTCCTTGTTATTCCCGTAGCTGTTTCCCAATTGCCACCAGCGTTTCCATCCTCTGTGTCCATTAGATGCAGGGAACGTGGATCAATATGTGATGCAATTTCCCAGAGGAATGAACCGAGCTTCTTTAGGGTGGCCGGCCAGCATCTGTGCCTCCTTTTAACTCCCTCTTCGTCTCTTTTACACAGACACACACGCACACACACACGTGCTATGTTTCCTCTTTACCACGCTGCGCTGAATAAACCTCAAACAGGTATTGCAAACACAAAGAAGGCTTTTGCTCAGTCATTTATTTAAGTGGAGCAAGATTCAGCAGCATCGGGGAAACTCTTTGTTGCAGTAGCTAAAACAGAAGCCTGTCACCGCGGTCTTCCTAAAGCAGCTAAAGAATGAGTCATCAGCGGTCCGACACCCACCCAATAGCGAGGCTGGCACTCAGCATGCCAGCAACATCATCTGCCTTACAAGGGATGTTGCCCGGCTATTATCTTTGAACAATGAGACGCAGTTTGCTAGTATTCGATTTTGCAAAGGTCAACATCATTTTGCCACTGGAGTAAAGTGTTGTTTTCATAATGAATATGCGCTAGATTATGCACAGACACAACACAGCCCGTCTCTGCTTTAATGCACAGACAGGAAAAAAGCGCATTTTAGGGCATTTGCGTATATCGAGATCAGAAACTTTGTGGCGAGGAATAGGGAAAAAAAAAAGAGGACAAACTCTGTGATTTATTCGGCGGCTGCGAAAGCCGTTAATCATCAAAGTTACGGTGTGCTGCAAAGGCTGTTTAAAACATGCCTTACTTGTACCTGGACTTTTTTACTTGGTGATATGTCAAGGCTCCACATGTATTGCTGACTTGTGTTTCCATGACAACGTTACTCTAGTTCTAATTTTGAATATCGCAGTCTGGGGACTTGGTTTCGACCGTAATGAAAATAAGATAATCAGAAGAAAATATTATACAAGTTTTCTCTCGTCTCGATCGTTTTCTTTACTACTTTGGAACATCGTATGTTTTATCCTCTTAAGGAGATCTATTATGTTTTTATTCTGGGGCTCTACTCGAGAAGCCTTTCGTGATTTAGGGTTCATAAAAATCCGTATTTATCTCATATGGGCCCTTTATGTTGCCCGCAGTTCATCGTCAGTCTGAAAGAGGCACCAGTGTCCCTTTATGCCTCTGCTGTCCCCCCCAACTGACTTGTTGCAGATGTAATGGCTTGAAAAACAAACTGCAGCACACCTTTTCCCCCGTTCTCAAAGCAAAATTCATAGTTTCACGTCAACTCCGGTCAGTCCAGCACATTTTCCACCTGAAATGAACGACCTGCCGGCGACGCAAACGGCTGCTTGGGCCTCTAGGTGTGATTCGCAGCGACTGGAAGATAAAGCGACAACTACAGAAAAAAGAAGAAACTTTTCTCAACTTCCAGCTGTGTGCTTGAAGCAAATAATAGTAAGAATAATATTAATTGGCATATGACCTGGTAGTAAATACATTAGACGGTTACCTAGGCAACCGGAGCCTGCACCGTCCCAACGCAACTGCGTAGAGGTACATAATGCTGTGCTACGTGATCACACAGCTACGTTAGCATAACGTAAACAGTGAAGCTGGAGTTTGCTGATGACACAGTGATCGTCAGTCTTCTAGTGGGGGATGGGTCAGGCCATGGACGGGTTGTAGATGATTTTGTGAGTTGGTGTGATGAGTCCTTCCTTTCACTTAATGCACAGGTGTCGAACTCCAGGCCTCGAGGGCCAGTGTCCTGCAGGTTTTAGATGTGCCTTGATCCATCACAGCTGATTCAAATGGCTAAATTACCTCCTCAACACGTCTTGTAGTTCTCCAGAGGTCTGGTAATGAACTCATCATTTGATTCAGGTGTGTTGACACAGGGTGAGATCTAAAACCTGCAGGACACCGGCCCTCGAGGCCCGGAGTTGGACACCTCTGCTCTAAATGTTTTTAAGAGATGCAAATCAGAGATGGTTCTAAAACTTAGATCATTTAAAACCAATAAGCACATTTAAAAAAAAAATCATTTTCTAAGTTATGATAAGGGTGTCATTTGGAAACTCCAGTATTTTGTTTTCTTTGGGATACACTATGAAGTGTTTTTTTTTTTTCTTCCTGGGGGAAAAACAAATCAGTACATCTGGAGAGGTCATGTGAAAAAGTGCATTCACAAACTGGAATCAACAGATTAAAAGTCTTGACTTTGTAGTGGCTGTATTCAGGACCAGTACAAAATCAATTCAAATCAATACTGGAGACACTTAGCTAGCTTCAGAAGGAGGTTGTGATTTGGGACTAACACAATGATTTGGCTTGGAAGTGAACAATTAGGACTTTTATTGCCTCGATTAAACTCATAAACACTTATAGTTGCACAAAGTCTGCATACTAATAGTGCTTTTTTCAAAACTAACATCAAATAAGAAACTGAAATTAAAATACATATATTGCTGCTCCCTTAACTAAACAAATGAAAGTCTTCCAAACCTGTAGTATGATGATTATGTGACAATAACAATAGCTTTAAATGACAAAAAGGGGTTTAATAGTCCTGTATTTCACATGGGTTACACCTGTTCTAAAAAGTCAAGACACAACACTCGTATGTTCCAGGATCAGCAATCATCACATTCTCCAGAATCAAAGACACATCTCCAACCTTCATCTGTCTATCCTGCAGATCCACCCACTGCTTAAAAGATGGATGCTGGTTTGGGCCCATCCTGGTACAAAAGCACATAATCTGACTTCAGGTCAGCTCTGCTCCAGTTCACAACTATGTACAGCTCCAGTTCCAGTTGACACAAAATTGAGGGGAGGTAACCTGGAGCCTATTCAATTTAAATACACTAATAAATGGATATGGGTCAGTTTCTGCCTTTTATTAGCTTCTGTTTCACTGTTAGATCAAACTCTTGCTGACTGAGAGAGGAGGATGAAAACAGCAAAGAGAAAGAGAGGCTAAAAGAAACATGTAATAGTGGGTACTGCCTCTTTGTGGATAAGAGTCAGAAAAAGGACAAAAAAAAACTGTGAACATGTTTCTTTTCTTATCTGCTTTCCTTCAAATTCTGATCAACATGATTGAGCCTTTGCCCCAGGTTTGATACCTAAAGGGTCGACCCTTTGATCAACATTAAAATCTGTGATTTTTCATTCTGAATGATTTTCAGACTCTGCATTAGCTCGTCCAAGTCATTAAGCTGCTTTAGAGTGTAATGTATGCTCAGTCCTGAAATGGGAAAAGAGTCGAATACATTTGCAAACATCTTCTGTTAATATTAATGTAAGGCACTGTGTGTATGAAATTGTGATCGGGGCTGAACCACCAAGACGTTTGAGCCTGGACTCCTTCATGTCTTTTACATTTCCTTTTGTGTCTGAGGTAACCTTTTAAGTCTAAAACCATCTGGTGTCTAAGTCTGAAAACAGTGACAGAAGGTTTTTTAGAACTAAAGTGAATCACCTGCTTGTCATGTATGACATGTGAGAAAAAAGGTTTAGAGTTTTTTTGGTGTGTTTTATCTATGTTGTGAGAAATGCTTTAACTCTTTTAAAAACTCTTTTGGGAGTGCTGAGAATGTTTCTGATTTGAGAACTGCATCAAATAATCAAAGTGACAACTGTCTAGCCAAGAAAGAAAGCTGGCAGCTCTGCAGCTCTCCCTTTCTAATTCTCTCCCTCTCACATGTAATTTTTTCTCTAACAATTCATTTCTCCTGGAAAGTCTCACATTATTTGCACAAAAGCAGGTGCACTCTACATGCCTTTCAGACAAGGTAGGATTTGTTTGCACATCTTTGGTAGCTGTGAAGCCTGTCACAATAGGAGACAGTCTATAGTGCAGTGTGACAGAGTACATGTGCCGTAGGGTGGATTCTGGCAGGTCCTTTTACTTTTTGCTTTTAGAATAATCGAGCTGAAGTTCGCCATGATGCATCAACGCTCCCTGGGCCCTTTTCACCTCAGCCTTTTCTTAACTTTCCCAGTTCAGGGTTTGTTGGGAGAGAAGGAGTGTGTTTGTGTGTGTAGAAAGAGATTGTTCTCATGTAAAAATTATTAAGAGTGGTGCAGACAGCAGGTATGCTACCTCTGCTCGACCATAGAACCGGCTTTAGAGAAATACCATCATACCTGACCAGATGAGTCATGCTGAAGAATGCATCCACATGCTGATGAGTTCAAACTGTTTGTTGCACTCACAGGTAAACCTGTGTGTACTAGCCTAATGTGCTACTACTCTGTGACACACTGTTTTTAGTTTTTAGATGCAAAACAACAAAGTATGGTGCTGCCAGAATGGTATATGTTGCATAAACTAACAATTAAGACTGAAAAGTAATGAGACTGGGTGGCTGAGGATTTAATCTGGCCCGAGAACTGAGAACAAACTAAACGAGTTTAACTGAATTCAGGGAAACCCCATGAATTCCAGATATGTTCATCTTTTCTGTGATTTTATTTATTTAAAACCTTTTAATGTGTGTATATTTCAGATTGATCAGTACAGGGTTTGCTGTTTATTTTTTTCTCTGGTAAATATGAGAATTAAAAGTTATATTGTCTACACTGCTCCACCTGCAACCATTCACCCTCAGGCTGTGCTTGTTGTGTAGGCAGACCTTCCCCTTTTCAGGAGTGTAAACGGTGTTTGTGTTGTCCATGAAACACAGCACACAGAGCAAATACAGCAAGAGCAGACGGTGAGAGTTTTCAAAAGAATTTGAATCTTAGGCTGAACAAATGTTCTAAAGAGTTTGGTTCAGATTGGAAACTTTTTCTCTACTTAGGAATTATTCCAGCATTCAGTCTGATAAGTGGAACTCACAGCATAAATGAAAGCTGCAACATTTTTGCTACTTTACTGGATTTTCCTGTCTTTGCTGGTCCTCTGTTCTGCTGCTCCTGGAGGTGAAATCTGAATTTATTACATTCGGTTTTATGTTCAAGTGTTTTGTTTTTAATCTAGTGAATATTTGACTATTTCAGTTTAAGTGTGTACAATTTTTCAGCACTTCTCATCAGCTGATTTCAGATTGGTGTCAGCTGAGTTCTGTTTTCTTACCCCTTTCAATTCAAGCTAAGTTGGCTGCAGTAGGACGAACATGTCTTAGTCAGACAAGAAAGATAAACATCAAAACATTAAATTTAAGCTGTACCCCAGGGGACTTTCAATGGTTGTCTCTGTTTTAAAAAATAAATCATTAATAATAATAATAATAATTGTGTGCACAATATCTCAACGTGGATAATCTCAACACATAGCACTACATCAGGAAATTAAAAAAAAAACACCGATATAGGTCAATTAATAATGAGACATTTTGCATTGAGCCTATTTTACATTTTTACCCCTGATACCGGCAGTGAGTGCACTAAACACCAAAGTGACTCCAGCTGTGCAGCTTTTCTCTGTTTTCTAGGCTGCAAAGTCACTTTTTACCTGAGCTGTCAATGTTGGTGTTCCAGATTAACTGGTTTTTACATCAAATGGTTGACTTCTTTACATTTGTTTAGCTCACTGTCTTTAATCTAATATTTCCAGTTCTCTGAAATGCATAAGTGTCAACATTACCTTCAGATAATAGTGCAAATTATGCTGTTAAAAATATTTTAATGAAATTAAAATAAATGTGTTTCTGTGACATAAATCACCAGCTAACATCTTCCTTCTGATAACACCGATCAGATCAACAGAGACCCGAGTTTAATCCTTTTAGTTCTTTATTAAAATCACTATAGTATGGATTGTAAACCTGACTTAATGTTACTGTAGTCATCCTGATTAAAAATGCTGAAACATTTTATAAGACAGAAATGTTTAACTTCTTAAATAGAAGATTCCTATGATGGACAGTGAGGTTCATCAGTTGTACTTCAACCTTTAACAACCCTGCTCTTTGTTGTTTCCTCTGTCAGAACAGAAAACCATCACAGCTGAGACTGGACAGGACGTCACTCTGACATGTCGAGCTCCAAACAACAACATCATATTTGTGGAGTGGAGAAGAGCTGACTTGGATGAGTATATCCTTTTGTACAGAGATGAAGGGTCTGTACTTGAAGACCAGCATCCATCTTTTAAGAACCGCGTGGATCTGCAGGACAGACAGATGAAGGATGGAGACGTGTCTTTGATTCTGAAGGATGTGATGATTGCTGACACTGGAACATACGAGTGTTGTGTCGTCCAGAGAGGACACAGCCGCAAGAAGACTACCATTACAAACAAGCCTGTCTGTATCATGGACCTGAGAGTTGTTGATCATCCAGGTGAGTGAGTAGAGTTCAGTGTGTGTGATCACAGGTGAAGCTGCTTGATAGTCTCTGATCAGATTTTAAAGAAAGTAGCTCACACCTTTTTTTGACCTACAGGTCAACCAAGAAGAAATATAGAAGATGGATCTGTTGGATGGAAAGTTGCTTTTTCAATTCTCTGTGTACTTCTTGTTGCTGCTGTTGCTGTTTTTATGTACAGAAAATGTTAACAATAACTGAGCCAGGGTTCAGGGCAAACTGCTGTTCATAGAAATAATGTGACTAAAACTAAAACCTCTGAAGAGCCTCTCACTGGCTCTTTGTCAAGAGACAAGCTACAGGAACACTTGTTCACACCACTTATTATTTTTATAATGCTTTGTCACGAACAATGAACTGCAGCAATAATAAGTTGAGTGATTAGTGCAATTAGAGTGACTGTTACAAAACCACAAATATCATAAGCCCAGTTTCTAAATGTGAGAAAATAAATCAGAGCAAAGCAGGAAGAGCTCGCTTCAAGCACATGTTCATTATCACTCCAGCACTTTGACATGTTTTTTTTCACAGTCCACTGCAGGCTGGGAGCAGCCATTAGGTGAAACAGTGAAACAACACTGACACCATGAGGCCAAACTGGAACCAGACAGCTCTTATCAAGCAAACTGTACCTAAAGGAAGATCTTCAACATGTTTTTTTAGACATCTAAAACATTTAAAGTGGAAAGTGTTTGACCTCATTTTGTTTGTGTTTATTGCAGCAGTAATTGAGATTTATTCATACATACATTTATTTATACAAATTTAATTTACTGTGGTCTATTTTTTTATGGGGAATTTATGGGGATGTGGGAATTGTAGCCTCAGTTTCCTGTTCTTAAGAGTGGAACCTACTGTGGTTTTCTGAAAAACCACTTTCAGCCCAGTAAAAAGGTCATACTTTGCTTATTTTTAGATTGTGTAGTTTTATTGCAGGTGTTTCTGATCGCAAATGTAATTTAATACACTCACATGTACTTCGACCACATAAACACCAAATTTATATTCACCAGTTGACCTTAGATGCTTATGTGTGAACTGTGGGATGAAGACGGAAACCTGAAGGAAGCCCACGCAGAAAGACAACAGCTAGCAATTGTACCGTTGCTAACCACTCCACCATCATCCCACCTGATTACAGATGTTTTCTTTTATAGGACCTCTCTGACCTCTGCTCCATCTGTGTACCATATATGAGAGCTCCTATGCTGTTCTATTATTTTGCTGGTTGTGGATTCCCCCATGATCCTTGAAAATGTGCAGGGGGGAGTTGCTGGTTGACCTCTGCAAATGTGGTGGCACCACAGTTCTCATGACAGTGTCAAAGTATCCCTTCACTTCTGTCCCCACAGTAAATAACTGAAAGAACTTTGCTAGAAAACAACTAAAAGAACTATGCTATGCTACTACTGTATGAAGTTATGGACCGATGACACCAAGATTAACCAAAATGATGGAAGGAGAAAAGTATGGTAAAGAAAAGAATAGCACAAGTCACACATTGTGGAGGCAGTGTAATGACACAGGCATGATTGGCTGCCAGTGGAACCAAGCCATTACTGTTTTTAATGATATCACCAAAAAAACAAAACAAAAATGATATCACTGGTGAATTGTGAAGTTTAAAGAGCAATCTGTTCAGATTCAGCCAAATGTGAATGAAAAACTGATTGTGTAAGTTGATAATGACCCAAACCATACCACAAAAGCCAGTTCAGTTACCTGATCTGACTGTAAGGCTGCAAAGGATTGTAAAGAATTTTAATCCTTGTATTAAAATTAATAAAATCGTGTTCACTTTTGCAATCACTTGTCCAAAGCCATCATCGTTAAAGATAATGGATAATTGTCGTGTGGAGGCTGTGTGCAGGCAGGAGTGGTGATAAGGAGGACAACAAAGTGCTGACTCTCGGAGGCAAAAGGGTGAAAAAAGCCACAGCTTTATTGGCTGGCAATCATGGAATGGGTAACAGGAGGGAAACACGGCTGGAGCAAATAGGACTAACGAGACAAAGGAAGCGAAACCAGAATCATTAACATAAGATATGCACCTTCAAAGTAAAACAGGAAACATAACACAGAGATGTGGACTTG
>VUQR01035403.1:5948-21343 GCA_015108515.1 Hemichromis elongatus
GCTCTCCGTTCACTCTTTTTTTTTTTTTTTTGCTCACAGACAAATGCATGTACACACTGCACACCTGCCTGTGCCGAGGCTCATTCCTCATGTTCATTTCTAGCTTCTTCAACAACTACTGCACCCTTCCCTTCCCTTCCCTCCCACCCTCCCTGTTTTAGTCTGTCCGCCCCATAGGGGAGATTTCACACAGAGTGAAATACAACGTTGCCAACATATGTCTCTAGCAATCAATTTATGCCATGGGGCTACCCTCACTTGGCTCCCTGTGCTCAATACACTGCCATAGATGGCTGCATGCAGACTGCCTTGGCTCTGCTCACACCATGTAGGCAGGCATGCAGGCAGAAATAGTGTAAAAATAAGTATTTCATTACATTGTGCGAGTTTGTGCTTTTCTGTGGGTGTATTAGGAAGTGACAATAAACAAGTAGCTTCAACAGTTGTCAATGACATGGTGAGGAGCGTATAGGAGCAGGTGCCTGTGTGGTGTAAGAAAACAAGTTTGTTTTATGTATGAGAATGACAGTGACAATCAAAAAGATTTACTTGACTTGATTCTGAAATGTTGCCGTAGGTAGGTAGGTAGGTAGGTAGGTAGGTAGGTAGGCAGGTAGATTCAGTGTAAAATTGTTATAGTTATTCTCCCTTTAAAAAAATATGTTGCCCTGCAGCATACCTACAACTCCTGCATTTCAGGACCAATGGAGTGGACAGTTCCTTGTGAGGTTTTCCTCTCCTTTGCCTTTGTTCTGCTGCAGTGCACTGTGAAGGCATGATCAAGGGAGAGAAGAAGGACAACAGATAAGATTTTAGTGAAAAAGTGAGTAGACAGTCTAAAACAGGTGGCTTCTTTTCATTCTTTTTTCTAGCTTTTAGAGGGAAATACATTGTAGCCCTTATCTGAGCAGTGATGTGGGATCATTAATTTGCCTGCTTCTTCTGTTCCTGCTCCTCCTGAAGCCTGTCGTTTCAGTCGATTGCTTGTGGCCATTAAGACAAGAGGCAAGGCAGAAGGAGGGAAAATGGAAAAGGAGGAGAGATGAAGCACAGATTTATGTAGACAAAGATGCATATATATAACGCAACATACAACACATTGCGGTCGCACACAAACTGCACACAAAGCAATAGATCCTTTTGATTCTCTACTCTATACTTGCACCTACAGGTGCCTAATCGCAGCCACAGTGTGAAGTGGAGAGCTTAAATAAAAAGATGGACTGACGAACTGTTTTGTTTACGCTCCAGTTCTTCCCTGAAAACCACTGGGAGGAGACATGCGGGTAGGAGAGGTTTAAATCACCATAATCATTTCCCAGTGTTTTCTAACACGCGCTTTTAAGTTCACTCACTTTTTTAATCTTTTCATATTTGTCCAGCTCAAACTAACCATGTGAGGAAAAATAGGTGCCCTTCACCGCGTAATAACATCAAACTTTGAGGCGTAACGTGGGGTGTGAGGTGGGCTTCTCTGGTCCCGCAGGGCTTTCAAACTCTGAATCAGAATATTCTACTTCATACATTCATTTATAATTGGCATGGACCCCCAGTGCTACCTCCCCTCCATCAGATTACATTCTGAGCTTTCAACGCTCCTATCAATTAGTGGCGGTCTAAAGATTGCTTAGGGCAGCAGAACTCCACCTTAGTGATTCAACCTGTCATCTTTTATAGATGCTGGTGAGTCTAAGGCACATCTGCCCTCAGGGACCAGCGTGTTGAGTGGTCAGCTGTAGAATCCATTCTCCAGAAGTGTTCCAATAAAATAGGGGAATAATGAGCAACGGAGTGTGAAAACGTGAGGCTTGGCTGAATAACAAGGTCAGTATTATTGTATGTGCTTCGTTCATATTGATTATGAAACTGCTTCTTTTTAGCACTCGAACACACTGTGGAGTTTTTAACCAAGACCGGTTACACAAACTGACATTGATTCTATTTTCCCTAGAATTGAAAAGCAGCCAGTGCAGCATTTAATGAGCCTCAGCGCTATTAAAACCTGAACTTTTCATTATAACTCTGGTATTAAAATACTCCTAATTAGCCCAGCCTTTTTCGGTGGAGTAAAAGCTTTGTGTTAACTGCGGATTCTACGCTTCTACTCAGTAATTACAGGTGGGACAATCAAAAAGAAACTGTAATTTAAAGAATTGTGAGATCAGCTAAAGGAGGAACAGGAAAATTGCACCTCTGACAATTATTGATTTTTCAAATGAGAACAAATAAATGGGCCCAAACGAAGAACAATTATTCACAGCATAGTTGAAACAAACAACAACAACAACAAAAAAACGTAGCACAAAGCAGAGAACAGAGATTTTGTCCCATTTCAATGCAGGCTGGCAGTGCAAATGACATTCAAGAAGTGTGATCTTGAGGACAAAATAAAATGATGAAAAAAATGAATAGGGTAAAACTGGTCATGATTCAAACCTGGGAGGTTTATCAACAGGGCATTTATCGGACCAACCTACTGGGTATTGTTCCTCATGCCCAGCTTGACATCTCCACACAAGCCATTGTCATGAAGGTCATTTCAGAGAAAAGAAATGAAAAGGGTTTCACTGGAGAAAGTTCAGGGTGATCACCTCCACTTCATTCAGCCACTGCTGCATTATGCTCCCATGGATGACTTACACTATTCACTTAGCACAATACAGTGTGGCCTCTGCAGCCCCTACCTAGACAGCATGAATGAGGAGACCTGGAGCCAGGCCATCGGCACTTTGTCAAAAGTTGGATGACAGCCTCCTGGGAGGATACACACTTAGACGAAGGTCAGTTTCAAGCGTGGGTGAGGTATGAGATGTGTGCTTTCAGTGGTGTTACTGAATGTATTTTTGTTCTCCAAAATAACAGGAAACTGTTCATGTCACCTGCATTAAATTATTTGTAGCGCTCAAAATGTTTTTGTACTTCTGCATTCAATTAAACCCCGATGACAAGCAACAGATACATTAGATGTGCAGCATGAATCATATGACTGTTGTATATCTAGATCTACTTTACTGCACAACTATATGTGCTTTGGCTGCAGTAACAAGCTTATGGCTTACAATCATTATCAGCAATTTTCAAGTCCCACACATACTCATGGGACACTAATGAGGGCACTTCTTCATCCCTCCAACTGTGTGATGCAAAGTAATAACTGTGTAGAAGAGTGTATATGTGTTTGTGTGTAGCGGAAAACCTTGTTCGCGTATCATAAAAGTTGTGCAATGGTCAAGGGATTCAACTCTGACTTCCTGCTTTCAATTAAGCTGGTAATGAGCTGACATTAAGGTCAAGCATGGACAGTGGTGCAGGAGAGGCGTGCACATTAATCAAAAGAAACTTCTCCAAGTGGCCAGAGAAAATTATTAAACACCATATTAAGGCTTCTCCATGTTTTGCACCTATCAGTACAACCCTGTCATAAAATCCCGTCTAATGTGCAGAACTGCTGAAGATGATCAAATATGCCACATGTGTTATACATGTGTATCAACCAAAAGTAAAGCGTTTAAATAGGACTTTATGACAAATGAAAGAAGGCTAACTTATAGAGAATCAGTCCTCCATCCAACACTACATCATAAACATTTACTTTAACAAAATCAAACTTGAATAAAGAGAATGCAAAGGAAATGGTAAAATAAATAAATAAATATATATATATATATATATATATATATATATATATCATGTACTCAGCTTCTCCCTTATAATTATTATTTGTTAGTATTCTTGTCTCTCCTTTCTATTAAGACTTCTGTAAACTCATGGTTAACGACTCTTCGATCACATCTAAAGTAAGTCTGACTTTAAATACCATTCTTCTGAAGCTGTAAAGTAAGTAAATATTATTATATAAGGCAAAGTGTTACCTACATGCAAATTTGTCATGTTAAAAGAATATTTAAGAACGGCTGAAAACTGTTGTGCCAATTATACAACCAACTGATTTTGCAAGGTGATTTAAAAAAACCAAAAAACTCCTTGATTTTATAACAACAGTGCATACTGGTCCCTTCACAGAACAGTGCAATCTGTCTCTAACCAGACTAAAAAAGATAAGCGGGAGGCCCTTGTGCACAACTGAGCAAGAGGATAAGTACATCAGAGTCTCTGGTTTGAGAAACAGATGCCTCACAGGTCCTTAACTGGCAGCTTCATGAAATAATGCACACAAATAAACAGACTTACCATCAACAGTCGGGGTAAACTCCAGGATGTTGGCCTTGTGGGCAGAGTTGCAAAGAACACTGACCAGTACAAAGAAAAGACTAAGATGAGCAAAAGAACACAGACACTGGACAAAACAGGAGTGATTCACTGGAGCGGCCAGCATATCGTGATCTGAATCTGATTGCATTATTGTGGGAAGAAGCTGAACGAAGGATCGATAAGTCCATAAGTATCAATCAAATCAAACCAACTTGTGGAAGACATCTAAAAAAAATGAGGTGATGTAGAAAAAGCCAAAGCTGTGCACTTTACGTTGGAAAATACTGATTATGTGTGATTATGTTGCACGTGAAAACTATTTTCAGTATAAAATCCTTTGACCATATTTCGTATTCGTTTTGCAACTTATTTGATAAATGGAAGAATGAGCTTTCCTGAAATTGTGACATTTTCTGGAAGACCACAAACTTTTAAGCAGAATAACAGATAATAATAATGATCTCCTGCAGAATAGACATTCATATGTTTCTGCTACTCTGTTGCACCTCGCTAAACTTGGTGCAGTGCATTTAAATCACCTCAGAGGAACCCATTCACAGAACCTATGTATAATAAACTAATACGTCATCCCAATTATCATTTGCTACTGCTAAGTAGCTTAGCTTTTCTTCACTAAATTCAAATGTGTCTTGGCTGACATAAAGAATCAGGAGATTTTTTGCTCATTTCAATACTCTGCCATACACACACACACACACACACAAATCTTTCTACACATAGCCACTCATACATGTATGGTATAGATCTGCCATAACTGTTCTGTCATACATTGTACCAGCACTGGGGTAAAGAGAAGGCTGTGGAGGAGTAGTTGGCAGTAGTGCCAGCCACCCAGGCACTCTGACAAGATTACCTCTACACCCAATTCAATTAGAAGCCCACTTTAGTCACCGTTCACCCCTTCAGGGTCTCCATAATCATAACAGATGGCTCTCTGTGAGACACCCACCATCTTTCACCTCCAAGAGGCCCGAAGAGCTAGAGAACTCATCATGGCACAGCACAGAATCATGCTGACTCTTTTTCACTATATGTCAGACTAATACTTCTTTTGTAGCTGATGTGCAAAGAAAAACTATTTTAATAAGAGTGAAGGCATTGTCAGTATTACAGAAATAGCGAAAATTGGGGGTGGGGGGATAATTTTAAATGAATCCAAGTAAGGTTCCCTCGTGCAGCTGCCTTCACTGAATGGCACTCCGTAAAACTTCCCCATTTTGTAGCGACAGGATTGTTTTCGGACTGTCCAAACATAAATCCTGTTCTTTTAGCTGTCAAAATAACCCAGCAGAGCCATCTATTTGTGAAACAACTAAAGATGAGAACAGATGAGTTTCAACACCTTATGTCGGTTGCGTCCCACAGTATCAGGTCTTTGCCTTTTGGGAAGAAGTGTAATTTTCCATAGCAAGTCCTATGGAATAAATTGTTGTAAATTATAGCCTTTTTTTAAATGCACATTGCAGCAGTGTACAATTTATGTGGAAAAACTGCTTTTCTTAATTGCATATTTGATTTTTCTAAGCACAATTCATTATTTGCACTGTGTATCGCTAGTTTTGTTGTGTTTCAGATTCGGTGTTGGTTTGGGGTTCTAAATTCTTTGTTAGGAATACAAGTTAGAGTTTGCGGTAGTAAGTTCCTTTCTATAACACAAGGTCATAGCAAACTAAGGCTTTGATGTGGCTAAAAATGGCAAACCTAGCCCTACTGGCGCTATCAGCAAACTCTGACATCACGAGAAGTCTAACCAGTATCTAGAAGCTGTAAATTTTATCCTCAGTTTTCACTTTCATTGAGTTTTTCTTTGCTTTCTTGCCCTCAGCAAGATCTGATTCCATCCAGATGTTCCTACTAAGTTTGTTTTGGTTATTTTGTTAAAGTTTATTGTATTGAACATTTAATTGTTGTTTGCTTCCTCTCAGCGCCCACTACATTCAATCGAATTCTAATTCAATGCACTTCTACGTGATGTCTGAGGGTCGTATATAATGTCTGTATTTTTTGTGTATGATTTCGCTTTTCTGTTTTGCAAAAGAATTGAAAAAAACAAAACAAAACAAGACCTCCACTCGAGATGCCTTCACAGATGATTTCATCCTTTTTTCCTTCTGACACAGGTCACGCTGTTCTTCATGTAAACTAAAATTCTTCTCTGCGCATCGCTAATGCTCAAGTCCCAGATTTGTCATTTCATGATACATGATTAAAATTCTCACATACTCACTGCATATGACATTGCAAATGCAACTGAAAAAGGCAAATCAGAGAAGTTTGTCTCCTAGTATGGCAACTAACTTGTAAGCTGAAAAGCAAATGGCATTGCATTATTACAGCACATTCAGTTGACATGGAAAAATAGCGTGTCGCTCAGTAACATTTAAAAAAAGTTATTTTCAAAGCTAAGACACCTTGCTGTTTGCTACTGATTGAGGCAAGCGGGAACATCCCCGGGTTTCTTTTCAGCAGAGTCAGAGCTCAGTTGAGCCACGTATTCCTTTAATTTCAACCTTTATTTCGTCTCAAAATTTTTTTGAACCATTAGGGGAAAAAAGATCCTCAAAGTGGTTGCATAGTGTGCATTTCATTCAGGTTGGAGACACAAATCTCTTTGGTGATGTGTCACGAAGGGTGTCGGGTGTAAAAATGTAAATGGATAGCAGTTATTGGACTCATTTTAGACTCATTTAAAAAAAAAAAAAAAAAATCTTCAAAGTATTGTTGTCAAACAGTTATTTTACATTAAGAACTGAAGGTTAGTCAGTTGGAAAATTGCTAAAACTTCCAATGCGCCTCCTGGTGCAGTCACAAAAACCATCAAGCACTACGACCAAACTGGCTCAAATGAGGACTCCTCAAAAGTCACCTCTGCTGCTGAGGATAAAGTTATCCGAGTCACCAGCCTCAAAAATCGCAAGTTAACAGCAGCTCAGATTAGAGTCCAGATAAATGCCACATTGAGTTCCTGTAGCAGAAACATCTCTACATCAACTGTTCAGAGGAGAATGTGCGAATCGGGCCAAATAGCTGCTAAGAAAGCACTACTAAGGAAAAGCAACAAGCAGAAGAGAGGAATGGACATTCCAGTGGCAATCTGTGCTTTGGTCTGATGAGTCCAAATTTGAGATCTTTGGTTCTCTTCACTGTGTCTTTGTGTGGTGCAGAAAAGGTGAACGGATTGTCTCTACATGCATGGTTCCTACTGTGAAGCATGGAGGAGGAGGTGTGATGTTGTGGGGGTACTTTGCTGGTGACACTGTTGGGGATTTATTCAAAATCGAAGACACACTGAACCAGCATGGCTACCACAGCATCCTGCAGTGACTTGGCATCGCATCAGCTTTGCAATAATATGGACCATCATTTATTTTTCAACAGGACAAAGACCCCAAACACACCTCCAGGCTGTGTAAGGGCTATATGAACAACAAGAAGAAGGAGAGTGAAGCAGTGCTGCGCCAAATGGCCTGGCCTCCGCAGTCACCTGACCTAAACCCAATAGAGATGGTTTGGGATGAGATGGACTCCAGAGTGAAGGCAAAAGGAAACTCGTTCAAGACTGTTGGAAAACCATTTGTCCATCTGTCCATGAGCTTCATTATGAAGCTCATGGACAGAATGGCAAGAGTGTGCAAAGCAGTAATCAAAGCAAAGGGTGGCTTCTTGAAGAAGTATAAAATATGTTTTGAGTTATTTTACAATTTTTGTTTACTACATAATTACATATATGTTCATTCAGTGTTTTGAAGCCTTCAGTGAGAATTTACAATGTAAATATTCATGAAAATAAAAAAAAACCCATTAAATTAGATGATAACTGGACTGATTCTTATACAGCATTTTTCCACTCTCCCGGAGTACTCAAAGCTCTCTATACAACATGCCTCATTCACCCAATCATACAAGCACTTTCTTCTATACTTTAATCCTGTTTAGCTAATATTCACACACAATCACACTCCAATGGATGCATCAGAGAGCAACTGGGAGTTAGTATCTTGCCCAAAGATATTTGGCATGCAGACTAGGGGGAGCCAGGGATCAAATCACCAACCTTCCAATCAGTAGCTCCCTGCTCTACCACCTGAGCTACTGCCACCCCAGACTTTTCGCTAGCAGTGTATAAACCCCAAATGAATGAAATCGAACCTTTGTGATGCCTCAAGCTAAGGCGCATACCATGTCCTCGTGTCACCACTAGTGTGAGTCGAGCTCCAGATCGCTGCGTAATCTTATCCCTTATTTCTTTTTCACCTTCTTTCCTCATTTGGCTCTGCATAACACGACAAGCACCAGAAAGGACTTGGAACTCAAAAACAAAAAGCAGCGTTCTGCTGATTGGGGTGTGCAACGTATGAACACAACATTGGGACTTTTTCAGCGTAAGATAGGAGTCGTTTCCCCCCGCTGAGAGAGAACTTGGCACCAAAGTGCCTTTCAGTGTACACAAAACAGTGGATCAAAGACAAAAACAAGTGTTTCTGTTTTGGTAAGATGAGAATGTTCAGAGAATAGAAAGCAAACATCTAACCAACAGACAATGCGGTGATATTGCTCAAGCCTCTTTTGTTTTTCTTTAGTACACCTTTCCTTTATTTTCGCTTGAATGTATACGATATGCCATTGTTCCCACATCAGGGATTGCAATCCAAAATAACATGTAAATCGCAAATGTCTCTCAACAT
This sequence comes from Hemichromis elongatus, assembly GCA_015108515.1. Taxonomy (NCBI): domain Eukaryota; kingdom Metazoa; phylum Chordata; class Actinopteri; order Cichliformes; family Cichlidae; genus Hemichromis; species Hemichromis elongatus. Next base: position 14,867 of record VUQR01035403.1, read on the forward strand.
GTGTTTCTTCACGAACATGGCACGAACTGTGCAAGAGTAGGGAGGCAACCTTCGTGCTGGGTGTTTTTTTACCTAGTGTTTTATGTGTGTGTGTGTCCGTATGTGTCTGCGCGTGCATGTATGATCAAAGCATCCCTACATCACCATGTGCTGATCTAGCTTAGGCCTGATAGAGCTATTTAGTCCCCATAATGTCCTGGGGTCCCTTCTCATCGCTGCCTTTGAATCCTGTCACAGATAACACTGCAGATTATATGCCTCTCCTGAGTCACTTTCAAGTTGACTGTACTCCAAAATTGCAAATCTCTCAATCTGACTGCATACACGTTTTTCAGTGTAGGGTGGCGCTATCAAGTCTCCCATCTGACTTTGTTGTTTCTGTTGGTGAACAACTGAAGGGAGCTTTTGTACATCACATTGCTATGCAGACAGTGACAACACGCAGCACGATCGCTCTAGTCTAGCATTCTCAAATCCTGGTTATATTGACCCCAAATACTCAGGCAAGAGTTTCTTATATGACAAAAAAGTCACTAAAATATGCTTTAGTTGTCATTTTAGAGACTCAGCAAAGATGCTGCAACAGTAGCTTTTGTCTTTTTGCTTTATGAGAGGATGTATTGGGATAAGGAGGACAATGGCATCTGCAAATATGGTATATTTTCAATTATTTGTGGATAGCCCTTTCTCACACACAGTATTTGATAGCCAGAAGTTTAAGCAATATTTGTAGAGGCCCTGATTTGTTTGTTTGTTATTTTTTTTTCCCTGAACTCTTATGAATTTTTATTATATATTGCCATACTGTTGTGGTGAAAGTTTTCCTACTCAAACCTAATTGCAGATACAATTTAATAATATCCACCAAAAGCAATTCTGTAAACTATACACAAATAATGTTTCCAAAGTTTTATAAGACTTAGTGCTTCCTACCTTCAGATGCTTCTTACTGTTGTTTTCAGTCTAATACCTTAAGGCTGAAACTCATGAGTCAGCACTGAATGCATGACTATAAAGGCTAATAAAGATATTGGTTAGCATCTCCTTTCAGTTCAATGAACTGATGCCAAGCATCCATATTTTCTTTAAAACATGCCGGTGCTCTAAATTGATTTCCACACCACTGTGACTTAACAAAATCAAAGAGTTACTATAGGAAGAAACTCAGGGGAGGGGAGCAAATTAGAAAGCAAGTTATTTAACCAAACTGACACATTAGCTATGTAAAGATTTATTATTTGTCAGTTCTGCTCTTAATAGTTAGAGAAGACAAGAAGACAGGGAGAGAGAGGGAAAGGAAAACAGTAATATATCATTAAAACTGAATGATAGGGAGAATACGCAGACATGCTAACAGCACACTGTAGTGATTAAATGCATAATTAGCATGCTTGACCCTTTTGAGTGTTTTTTCTTTTCTAGTTACAAATTAGACTTTTGTATTGTATTTACCCATGCTTTCTCTAATATACTAAGAGTATTTAAGTGTACGTTTTGAAATTGCTGCATCCATCTCAGAGGCTCCACTAAAAATGTAAAGAGATAGACAAACCCGTCTGTCTAAAATATAAACAAATGACAATGCCTGAATAAAGGTTTTCCCATTACCTATTTACTATTAATACATCATCTTTAATGAGCATGTTTTTGCTGTTGGCATGGCCCAGAACTACAGTCTTTGTTCTAGACAGTTACCTGTTTTGTTGCTAAACAGGCTTCATAATACCAGTGGAGGGGCAGTGCACAACAGATATGTGCTATTTCTCTATTTTTCATTGTTTTATGTCCGTTTTCACTTCATTCATTTTTAATTTCCAGATGTTATTTATTTTGCAATGCTAAATCATGCTACTAGAGATGGTTTTAAAATAGAAAAAATGAAATAAAATTCTGGGGTGTCTCATCACAAAGATAAGGACATAACTACGTGTCAGGTCAGCATCCCTCGCCAAACCAAAACCTCCCTCTTCTCAGTTGTAGCTCATCTGTCTTAAGGAGAAGATTAGCACTCCATGCACTGTTTCCCTATGCTAATGGTCTTCCTGTCTGGCCTGGGAGGGAACAAGCATGAACTCTGTCAAATTAAATTTTTTAATATAGTTGAATACTAAAGACAGACCCACTGCTTCCACCGTTCCACCCCTTTACCAGTTTCTCATCTGGACTGCTCCCTCATGCAAGTACGCTGCGGCAGAGCACTTAGCTTTACCCAAGACATGTCAGCCCTCAGTGGATGTGACGACTGAGAGGAAAGGAAGATGAGGAGGATGGGAGGGGACTGGAGGTTGGGGTGGAGTGGCTGGCAGCGGGGGGTGTGTGCACACACGGCCTTGTTAATGGGTACACAATGTGCCGAGAGACAAGAAGCAGCACACTCCAGCAGACAGCACTGTCATCACAGGGGCTGAGACAAAGTGGGAGGGTGAGAGAGAGGGGAAGAGAAGGAGGAAGGGTCATTATTCTCCCACTTTGTTTATCTTTTATCCTTGGCATCACATAGACACACAATAACAAAAGCATTAAGCTCACACGGGCACTGATTGACACACTTGCAAGAGCACACTCAGCGGTATGCAGGCAGACAAAGATGCATGTAGAAAGAGGAAAGTGAGCAAGACACAGATTCACACACGCAGCATGGTTAAGTGAATCTCCTGAATCACAAGCCAGTATTCAATTCATTAGGGAGCGCTAAGCAGCTGTTCTTGTCTAACCGCATCAAGGCGAAGATTTAACACATGAATCTAACACTCAGATAAGTCTGCTTTTCTAAGAGAGGGTGGGAGTTTCCTAAATAATAGTCTGCCCTGAAATTGGTTTAAAACCTTAAGTCATGAGTAGCATTAATGCAGCAGTACACCACAAGTGAAATCAAAATCAGTGTATTCTCAAAGGCAATTAAGGAAATATGTGCCCCAAAACAAGACTTTCATTTTGCTCCAATTGCTGCAGTGTCCACGAGCCTGTAATACACAGCAAAAAAAACCCAAAACAAAAAAAACAACTTTCTAAGCTAGACATTGTTAAATGAGTTTAAATTAACATTTATTATAATATGTTACATATCTTTAAAGCACAGATTTTTCGTTCATAAACTTTAAACATTTTTTGCAATGTAAATCCATTAGACTCCATTTTTAAATAGCTGTCATGTCTGTATCCTCTTGGAATCAGGGCTATTTGCTGAAAACAAATTTCATCTGTGTCGTCTACTTGTTATTGGCATATTTCACTAGACAAGTAAAGTTTTGGCCAGCTGGTGGCACCAGGCAGCAAGTCAGGGGATTGTCACAGTCATTTGGATTCATGTGGGACATGAATATCTATTCCAAATTTCATGGTAAATTAACATATAGTTGGAGCTCAAACCCTCTTAAATCTCTAGGTAGTGCCAGAGGAATAGGCATCTAAGCTTAAAAAAAGAAAAAGAGAAGGACTATATAGGGAACACAAATATCTGCAGGACATTTTGCTGTCATTCAAAATGTGATGTTATTAGTTAGATAAATATAGATATTTTACCTTGAACACAGTTAACTGACTGACTTAAAGGTCAAAGCTGGGAAAATTAACACTCTAGTAGAGGTGCTACATGTTGTGTTATCTATAGGAAGCGTAGAGTAAAAGTAGTGAAAACACTAAATAAAAAAAATGGGATTCAGTCCTTAGTTGCTGCACATAATTATTTAACTGATGAAATAACTGACTCCATATACTTTATTATACCTGCAATTATTATTAAATAAAATGATAAATAAAATGGTTTAAAGGGGAAATTTTAGAATCGGTTTAGAAATAACATACTTTATAAACATCATATTAAAACTCCAAGTCAAACACCTTTCGAGTTTCAAGTTTTATTGTCATGTACAGATAAACAGTGTAGCCACATTTATCCGTCACGAAATTCTTTGGCTCGTGCTCCTCAGCTTTACATGCATATAGAGATTGTGCAGTTATATCAAGAAGAAAATAACAGAAATTGCCAGTGGGTAATAATAATTATAATAACAATGACAGGAGAAAAGGAAAGAAAAAAAGTATTAAATATTAGAGAATTTAAGACAGTTGGTATTTACAAGTTTGTGCAAGAATATTTACAGAAATACAAAAAGTTTTGCAATGAGCATTTAAGTAGCATTGTTGAAGTGACAGTGTGCAGAGTCCTGTAATTGTAGTGAGTGTGTAGTGGTGTGTATGGAATGTCAGCAGTTCAAAAGTCTGATGGCTTGTGGGTAAAAACTGTCTCTGTGTCTGGCAGTGCGGGTCTGGATGCTCCTGAACCGCCTGCTAGACGGCAGGAGTGTGAAAAGTCTGTGGCTGGGGTGGCTGGGACCAGAGAGGATCCACTGTGTCTTCCTCATGCAGTGCTGTCTGTAGAGATCCTGCATGGCTGGCAGTTCAGTCCTGGTGATGCGCTGTGCTGATCTCACCACCCTCTGCACAGCTTTGCGGTCCAGAGCATTACAGCTGCCATACCAGGTGGTGATGCAGCCAGCCAGAATACTCTCAAAGGTGCATCGATAGAAGTTTGTCAGTATTCTGGGGTACATGCCGAATCTTCTCAGGCACCGCGGGAAGAAGAGCCGCTGTCTTACTGCTTCTGTGACCACACCAACATGGCGTGACCAGCTCAGTCAGCTTGCTGATGTTGATGCCCAGGAACCAGAAGCAGCTGACTCTCTCCACCTCTGCTCCTTCGATGTTGATGGGGGTGTGGCCTCCTCTCTGCAGTCTCCTGTAATCCACGATGAGCTCCTTTGTTTTGCTGACATTAAGCAGCAGGTTGTTGTCGCGGCACCATGATGTCAGGGCTCTCACCTCTGCCCTGTATGCCGTCTCGTCTCCATCAGAAATGCAGCCGATGATGGTGGTGTCATCTGCAAATTTGATGATGGTGTTGGAGCTGTGTGTTGCTGTACAGTCGTGGATGAACAGGGTGTACAGCAGGGGGCTGAGCGCACATCCCTGGGGGGCACCTATGATGAATGTGAGTGTGGATGAGGTGTTGCTGCCGATCCGAACCACCTGAGGTCTGTCTGTGAGGAAGTCCAGAATCAGCTGCACTGGGAGGAGTTGATGTTCAGGTTACAGAGTTTCATGACAAGTCTGGATGGTATGATGGTGTTGAAGGCAGAGCTATAGTCTATGAACAACATCCTCACATATGGGTTTTTCTGGTCCAGGTGAGAGAGGGCAGTGTGAAGTGCAACTGCTATTGCATCGTCTGTAGATCTGTTAGGCCTGCAGGCAAACTGGAGCGGATCAAGTGACGCAGGGAGTAAGGATGTGATGTGAGAGGAGGACACCGAGCGATGGCAGCCATCCTCACCGGCGCCATCTTGATTTGATCACCTATATATTAAATATAGAAATATGCTGACGCACATTTTACGAATGAATAAGCATCAACATTAAACTCCCTGGGGTGATCAGAAGCGATGCTCGAAGGTGCTCAGTGAGGTAATTGCCCTGGGGATTCCCATGATGCATTCAGTTTTTCCTTTTTAGTCACCTTTCTCACTCACTATGTGTTAATAGATCTCTCTGCACTGAATCACACTTGTTATTAATCTCTGTCTTTGTTGGGTTTTTTCTCTATGTATTATTGTAGTGTCTACCTTACAATATAAAGCGCCTTGAGGTGACTCTTGTTGTGATTAGGCACTATATAAATAAAATAAAATTAAATTGAATTAAAACACAAAATGTCTGTGATCCCTGACACCAAAGTTAAGAAAAACACCAGAAATGAACTGAATGAAAACCTTGAAAACAGTTTTAATGACTATTATCTCCTTAGCTATATGATTTTCTAAACCATGTAGCTTTAGAAAATGATGCCACTGATTTTAAAATCTTAAAAAATATAATGCTGCAAAATTATGGCATCATTGACACATCTTTCAGTTGGTTAGTTAAATGAAAGGGAACAATATGTTTATTAGAGGTGGGAATCACCAGAGACCCCACGATACTTAACTCACGATACGATATTTTTGCAATTATTTTTATATTTTGGTTCAAATCGTGGCTCAAAGAGTTGGCAGTTCATCTTGTAATCAGAAGGTTGCCGGTTCGAGCCTGGCTCCGTCTCGGTCGTTGTGTCCTTGGGCAAGACACTTCACCCGTTGCCTACTGGTGGTGGTCAGAGGAGTGTCCGGCAGCCTCGCCTCTGTCAGTGCGCCCCAGGGCAGCTGTGGCTACAATGTAGCTTACCATCACCAGTGTGTGAATGGGTGGATGACTGTAAATGTAAAGCGCTTTGGGGTCCTTAGGGACTAGTAAAGCGCTATATAAATACAGACCATTTACCATTTTGCAATATTCAGTGTTGCAATACGACATTTTGTGATTTATCACTTTTTTCTACTGCAGATTCTTTCCACAAAAGGTAAACTTTATCAATATTATCAATATATAGAATAGAATAGAATAATCCTTTAATTGTCCCACAAGGGGAAATTTGGGTGTAAC
>VUQR01035404.1:0-44192 GCA_015108515.1 Hemichromis elongatus
TTACATGTTTGCTCCTCGTCTTTATCATCAGCAGATCTGCTCCTCTCTTCTTACAGTCGTTCCTGCTCTCTGTCCAGTTTTTCCTCTCAGTAGAAATGTAGTAACAACTGCACTGAAATCTTTTCCATTCTTTAAGAAATAACATCATCAACATGAAGTCCCGTTTCAAATCATCTAATAATGCTTCATTAAGAGTCAGTTTGAGATGTTTCTCACCTGTGATATTCCCCTGTGTTTGGTTTTCCTTTCCAAACTGGCAGTTTATCTTTTCCAGATCCGATGTCAGCTTCTCATTCTCAGACTTGAGCTTCTCCTTCTCAGACGTCAGCTCCACATTGTTAGACTTGAGCTTCTCCTTCTCAGACGTCAGCTCCGCATCTCATGAAAAACATCAAAAAGACACAGGGCAGTGATGTAAATACAAATCAGCTGCTGAAGGCTTTGACTGACTCGTAACATGTTCTTTACATAAATGTGAGTCCTCACAGAATTTGTAGAAGAGTGTGAGCCCTGCGACCAACAGGAGACACAGCAGACCCAGTGTCAGGGCAGGAACTCTGAAGCGGTCTCTGTGGACCGCTGGGAGGCGATGCTGACTGTGCACTTCTACAAAGTGAAGCAGAAGACAAGGTCGGATTAAACGTGCTCATCTGAACAGATGAGATGAAAACATTTGATATTAGTTAAAACACCAGGCCGCCAAACCCAGTTTAACATAAGGAGAGATGCTAATAGGTGTTAGCTAGCTGCTTTTATCATTACTGACTGACTGAAGAGAAGAGAAAGCTAACCTTATCTAACAATCTGCTGTTACCCTACCACAAAATGACATCGCTGCTCAAAGCACGCTAAGATGCTACAAAGGGACCTCCCCTGATGGAATAAATAAATCCAATAAAATCTACTGAAACTTCCTAACATTATTTCAGACATGATACTGATGCTTTTCACACGTGTCACTGCTCCATCTCGGTTGTTTTCAGGCAGCAGTGTGTTCAATTTTGCAAACTGATTTATTTAACAGAAAAAGCTTTAGTATAAAATGCAACGAGCAGCCCACACCGATGCTTCCCTCCACGCCTGCATGAACAGTCCCACTACAGTCCCACCTGTACTAACATCATTATGCAAATAATATTTAAGAAATAGCATACTACTGCTTTACTACTGCACTTCTATAACTAGCACTGATGCTTTATGAGGCGTGACACTTACCTCTGTTCTGTGTTGAAAGAGCCTTCTGGTGTGTGTAGCTGTCCGAAGTCTCGTAGATGTCGACTTCTCTCTCCAGTCTCTCCTCCTTCTCGTCTCGTTTTCCATATTTAAACTTAATAGTCAAATCTGGATCCTCATAAATGTGGGAAGACATTTTTAAGGTGTGAAGTTTTCAGCAGACTCCGGTTTCAGTAGAGCGCAGCTTTTACGTACGTCTGCTATCGTGATGATTTCTGGTACTCTGGGTTTTTTTCGCCCTGAATGATAAATAAATGTTGGTCCTCTGTACTTTAATGCTGGTGTCAGTTTCTCCGTCTTTCTGCGTGAGCTGAAACAGGATGTAGAGAGGAAGCTATGGCAGGAAACCCTTCAGTTTTCTTTTTTCTGTTTTTACTGAGTGGTTTCATCAGCTTACGTGATAAAGATGTTTGATTTTTCATGATTTAGGATTATAAAATTGTCATTTTTGTAAACATTTGTTTCTGAGTTTATTAAACAGCGACAGTTGAAACAAAAAAAGAAAGTAGAGGTAGGGAGGGATGGCCTGCAGTAAAAAGACCGATGTTTTGTGTTTTTACTCAGAGGGTTTTTTTCCCCTGACAGATGTGATGATATAAATGTGCCTCACATTGTCATTTCCTCATTTGACACCATAAGATAAAAAATTATGAAAAAAATTGAACTCAAGAAGCTTCTTGGCCAATAAGAAACAGTTTGAAGGTCATGTGTCACATAAGGAGGAAATAGCTGAATAAAGTGGACGATGCAGCAGTACTTACTTATACCAAAATACTGCATTTAACTAAACTCTAAAGACATGGAGTGCTACACACCAACAATTAAAACAATCATTTTGATGAATGATGAAATGATAATAAATGTCATAATTGTGAAAGCAGGATTATTTAGGGAGTCCTCTAATAATTTGAATGATTGAATATTAATAATATGAAGCCAACAAGGTCATCAGTGATGTACCATCATTCATTGGCTGAATGAACGAGCTGTGTAAAGCGCTTTGATAGAGTAGAAAAGCGCTGTATAAGAACCAGTCCAATTAAATGGTCATAAACCAAACTCCGCCTCATTTTGTTACTAAGGACTCTTTAAATAACCTTAGACTGAATCACTGTCTAGTTTTTACGTTGTTCTCTAACAGATCAAAGAGTGACTTTATGACTGTAACGTATCACGTAGCTGATATTAAACTCACTTCCTCCTTTATGAACTCGTACTCACAAACTGATTTCTTGCCTAATATTTGAAGCTGTCGTCACAGACAGCAGGACTCCTGCAGGTCCAGGCACTGATTCATTTCACTGCTTCCACTGTTTGTGAATCCACCATTCAACCCAACCTCAGCTCATTTCCCGCAGAGATATTGTAACGTTAATCAGCTAAGTGGTGTGTATTGAGGTTTAGATAACACAGAATAGTATGTCATCATTAAAAATGTAATAATGGGCAAAATATGCTGAACTAGGGACCCTAAACAAATCTTTTTAAATGCAGAATTCAGTGTTTAAATAATGAAATAAACCAAACCTGTTAATACAACCTTCCCTGTTTAATGGTCTGGTTTCCAGGTTTGGCCTAACATCCATCAGCCATTGTAGCTGAGGTGGTGAATGTTACTCTCCACTGATAAATGTACTTATTTGAAAATGATAGAAGACCATATTGGAAAGATTTGCGAGAGCTGCTGTGTGTGGAGTTTGTCCACTGTCTTGCCTTTTCTGATGTTTGATTGGCTCCAGCCAGCCTGTGGTTGGTCAGTTGGTTGACGGGTCACCTGATAACCAGTAAATGTCTATGAAAGTGTTCCACATGACCAGAATAAGCCACCATCATGGCCACCATCATCACCTCGGACTTTCTGTCCTGCCCTCTTTAGGGACCGACTGGTCCTGTTGGAGAAACGGGTCTTCCGGGACCTCAGGGACCCCCAGGACGACAAGGACCCAGTGGACGCTCCATTATCGGACCCCCGGTGGGTTAGACAGCCTTCAACAATCTTTCACTCTTTTTTTGTTTCTTTTTTTTCTGTTTTTTTTTTCTTAATTTTTGATTTAAACTGTCTTTGTTCCTGCAGGGCAGTCCTGGAGAGAGGGGTCAGAAAGGTGATGTAGGACAACAAGGAACTCAGGTAATAAAATGTAATCCCCTTGATTTACTCAAGTAATGCTTAAACATGTCACTATGCTTTCATAGAAATCGTTTAAAGAGATAAAACACGTGAAATTTAGACTTTTAGGTTAGTAACTGTCACTTAGGAAAGAAGGAGACTTCGACATCACTTTTACAATCCTTCTTCCTCTGCAAGTCTTTAAACTGGGGATAAATACGGTGCCAGTGTTTGACTTTATTTTATCCTGATGTCTGTCACGTTGTCTCTTTCCTCCTTGGGTGGAGGAGACTCCTTCTCACATAATAAAACGTAGATACAAGGCTTCATATCCTCAGTCTGAAAGTGTCATGTCATGGGAACACCTGTGAGTGCTCTGCTCTGAGGAGGGATTTAGGAAGTGTCCATCTGGAGCTCCATCACAGGCCCACTCAGTAATGAGTTATAGACACTGATCTCGATGCGTGTTGAGGTTTATGGCTGGCGTGAACGTGACCTGCAGTGACCTCTGCTCTCCTCGTGCTGTTTCAGGGGGTTCCTGGAAGACCCGGAGGTCCAGGGAGGGAAGGACCTCCAGGACCCAGAGTGAGTCATAGCAGACACACTAATGATGCAGCCATTTGATAAGTTTGTTGATACTGGGATGTGATCTGATTTTCAGCCCTTCAGTTTTCCATAAACTCCATAAACAAAACTCATAAAGCAAATACTGATATCATTAATATCACTTTTAATATATTTTAATACCTCTGATACTGTTCATACAAACACTACTGTAGTAAAACTATTACATATGTTAACTGTCACTACTTTCATCACTAGTAGTCTTTTTGTCTCTACATCATATTAAATTATATAATATCCAATTAGACTGAATAGAATGCGATTCAGGACAATTCAATATTGTCTGATTTGCAAATCAAAGAAAAATTATATATCAAATTTTGAATTTGAGGCACTGGATTGTTTTTAAATATATACTAATGTAGGACAGGAGCATTGATGAGAGGTGTGACGCTCCATTAATGCATGGCATGGCTCCACGGAAAGATGAGTGGAAAAAAGGAGAAAAGTTTCCTAAAACGTCCAGAGGTTGAAAAAGGAGACAGTCACAGACACAAAGCATCTGTGGCCCTGGAGCGCCCCCCACTGGCCTAAGTACACAGTAGAGTCAGCAGCACAGAAAGGTGGCAGCCAAGGCTGGAAAGCGAGCACAGCCGCTGGGTGAAAGCCATCAGAGGAACTCTTTCATCTCATTTTATTATAACATCTACTCTCACCTTCACAGGGACTGCCAGGCAAAGATGGCCCCCCGGGCACACAGGGACCCCCAGGAATCATCGTAAGTCCTGATGAAACTTTGCTGTTTTTGTGAATGTACTGGAGGATTCAGAGGAGGAGATATATGGTAATGCATGCAGTTCCTCTGTTAGGCACCTAAATGTAAACTTTAATTAAAACAGTGACTTTCGATGATAGTAATGGAACTGGGTCACGTTGGGCAGGACTAATAAGCTCAGTCGGGCATGTACAACAGGAATAACTATAATAATTAAAATGATATAATTAAAAATAGCTTTTCATTTCTTTATGTCTTCAGGGAACTCCAGGAGCTCCAGGATCCCCAGGAAGTACAGGCCCTTCAGGAAAGCAGGGAGAGCTGGGCCCACCGGTGAGTGTGTGAATGAGTGGCGCTGCGTGTCCCCATAAACCAAATCGGCCTGGATAGTCGGGGTTTTTAGGAGCATTTGGGAGTTTTCTGAGTTTCATGTTTCTGACGTAAGCTGCTGTATGTGAACAGTCTGCAAAGAGCCAGGAGGCAGCGGGATGTGTTGTCGGTGACTCTGTCGAGTCTGTCAGCTGCACACTGAGAGTGCAGCGAGGCGAGCGTCTGTCAAAGAGGTTAATAGCTTCCTGTCCGATCTGAAGGTCTAGAAGCTGTTTGACGCATGCACTGATATGCAGCGTCTTGTGTTTATGTCAACACCCGAAGAGGCCAGAAAAGAAAGCTGCTGTTTGAGCCTTCACCTTTGACAGCTTTTCAAATGGCCAACACAAATCCTTATTTCTTTCTATCACAAGCTGGCAGCGTGATTATGGGTAAACACTTGAATGAACAGTGAGCACGGCATTCAGCCATCACAGATCCATCACTGACGCTGACAGCGCCTCTTTCTTACACCCTGTTTGTACATCAGGACTTTGTTATGATGAAGTGGCAGGAATCACAGTTCAGTCAAAGTCATTTTTATCACTTAAACGTGTTTATTTCTGCTGTGAATGTGGAAGTTTTTGGACCCAGCCTCTAGTGTTCATAAGAGGAACTGCACTTATGCATAGCCTTAATTTTGCAGCCCTATAACAGGACCACATTTTAACATTTTAAAATATTTTGTCAGCAGTGGAAATAAACTGAAATATCTACAAATTCAAAGAGTTTCAAGCATTTAAAGCAGACTAATGGTGAAAGTCAGATGGTCAGCTGTTTCATGCAAAATGCAGTGTAGTGTCTCAGTTTGATCTTCAGCTGTTTGCATGTCAGACTCAGTGATCAGTGTGATCAGCTGTGCATGTAAACCTTTGTCTGCAGTGGTTTCTACTTCAGCCAGTGAAAGCAGAGGTGTGTGGACGCTCGCTGATTTCATATTTATTCTTGCTTCTTGAGTAAATCACATTTGAAGTGCAGCACCAAAGACACTGGTGATGCAACATGCTGACGATTTATTATTCATCACTGTGATCAAATGTTTCTAAGCATGTAACTACAGATGCATTGGTGGACTAGCAGAAAGGCCTCATTAACTTATTACTGCATGCTGGAAAATTACAGGTCTTGATGAGAATTTATGGAAGTAAAATATTACAGTACTTCAAGTTTGGATATTAACACTAGTTTCATAAATACTGCATTTTATTTCTCACTGTTTTTCATACTTTCTGATCTTGAAAAATGTCATTCAGTAAATATTTTAAACTAAAAAAGAAGCACCAAGGTCACAGCAGCCTACGCTCCATCAAAGTTGGATTATTATTTCTTTATTCCTCTGTTCCACGTTCTTAGTGGATGTTTGTCTGATTATCATTCACTGCTGCGAAAGTGATAGCGCTGCACAAATATTCATATTCTGTGTTTTGTGTCCACACATTGGAAGCTTCAACATCTTGTTTCATGTAGATTTGCCCCGGACTCTGAGAGGGCACGTTAAAGTCCCATCACGACAAACGTGTCATCACTGTGCTGGAGGCCACTGACCTCTGAAATCAAATCCCCTCCATTCAGGATGAATGTGATTTCCCTCTGAGAAATGTCACCAATGAAAAGTATAGACATGTTAAATATTTGTTTTAGTTATCGTACATATAAATAATGATTTCCAATATTTGAAATTATTGACAAATAGAGGCAGGCTGGAGTTTAATGAGGGCAGCACTTCATCTTGTGTTCGTTCCTTCACAAGTTTTTGTGGGTTTTTCTCTGTTTTGTTATGAATTAATTTCTCTTGCAGGGCCCTCCTGGAACTAAGGGAGAGAAAGGTGAACGGGTAAGCTCTCTGTTTACCTCCGTCACAAATGTCCTGGCTGCTGATCTGCTTAGAGAGAGATATTGTTGTGTTCCGTCAGCAATAGAAAATATAAGTGTGCACATTGTGCACTGTTTCCCTCTTTGATTACAATAATCAAATATGAACATCATCCAATAAGTAAACATAATACGTGTAAAGCATATAAATGTACATTTTGGATATTGCCCAAAATCTCATCATTTTCATTCTTCATGCTGAAAGCTCATCACAGGCTTCGAGTATTTGTTTCATAAAATAAATTTAAATTTGCCATAACTACATATCTGACACGAGCAGGTGCTGCAAAACTGCTGAAAAAGAATCACATAAGTCTGCAGAGTTATGTGTAAATTTTAACCCGTAATGATTATATTTGAATCTGTAGAGCTTTTATAAAACTCAGCATATCAATAATTTAAAAACATGTATTTTATATGAGCATCGTGTGGTTTTCAGGGTGATCTCCAGTCCACAGCATCAGTTCAGGCCATTGCCAGACAGGTCTGTGAGCAGCTGATCCAAAGTGAGTTTAAAAAAATGAAACCTTTATTCTGTCATTATTCTGAACCAGATTTGCTAATAATGATAACAATAATAATAATAATAATAATAATTTTAATAATGGTTGAACTGAAATCTTTTCAGGCCACATGGCGCGCTACAATAGCATCCTGAACCACGTGCCGAGTCCTCCGGTGTCGATTCGCACAGTCCCCGGACCACCAGGAGAGCCTGGTCGAGAAGGACCCCCAGGACCCCAGGGAGAACAGGGACCCTCAGGCAGACCAGGGTTTCCAGGACAAAACGGACAGAATGGGCAACCAGGAGAAAGAGGTACGTTTTCAAATGTGTGTATGTAGTAAAACTGTTTCTGTTTCAGAGTGTGAACTGAGTGTGTGTGTGTGTGTGTGTGTGCGTGTGTGTCCAGGACAACCAGGAGAGAAGGGTGATAAAGGATCTCCAGGGGTTGGTGTACAAGGACCCAGAGGACCTCCAGGACCACCAGGTAATCTGTTTTCCTACTGAGCCATTCTGTACCATCCCAGTGATGAAGTGAACAAAGTCCTGAACATGATTACCTGATTAGTAAAGATAAAACTGTGTTTCACATTATTCACATGGATCATTAGGATGTTGTAAAAAACATAGCATTCGTGCTAAGCTAGATTATTATTTTTATTATTAATATTAATAGTGTTGTTGTTTTGTTTTTATTTCTGAACTGAACCAAAAAATGTAAACAAACCGTGTCTCTAACTTGAATGATTGATATCATGTTTTCTGTAGTTGTTGTTGAGGTGTTATTAGATCATTTCTGAGTGGCGTTTTAAAATGTCTTAAACTTTTATTACCTGAATAGTTCTAGAATTACTTTTGCTATGCAACTCTAACCATAAAACAATGAACCATAAAAAAAAATCAATACATTTGCTAGTTGTATTTTTTCTGTCCCGGACTCAAAAACCTGTAGGAGAACAATTTCCAAAAGAAAAAGAAAAAATGTATTGTGATGACATTGGACTCACAGTTGGGTTCTTATGACTCATGATGAGTTTGACCTCGTAGAGTTAATCTGTCATTTTGGTTTGATTTCTAAAACCGTCATGGTCTTCCTCCCAGGTCCCCAGGGACAGGGCAGACCAGGTAGCTCTGGACCCTCAGGACGACCTGGAAATCCTGGAGTACCCGGTCGGCCCGGATCCCCGGGACCCATCGGCCCCCAGGGGCCTCCGGGTTACTGTGATCAGAACTCCTGCGTGGGCTACAACGTTGGAGGTACGTAGCCTCAGAAATATGAGGGAATTATGATCCACCAGTGTTATCAAGACTTTAATTGTTGCAGTTTTTAATCGTGCTCCTTTCTCTGGAGTTTTTTTTTATCAAAAAAAACTCAAACTGGAAATCAAAGTGAATCTTATTGTCAACCATATGATTAAAGCAGCAGCAGCCTCCACAAGGACGGTTGTGTAATTACAGCCACAGACTGAAGAGGCTGTAATAAGACTGAGAGAAAACCTGCATGTTTGTTTAAATGTGTGAACAGAAGAAACTTCTTAACTGAGCATGAAAACATTTCACTGCTGATTGTGTTTAGACTGAAGTCATGAAGGGAGATGTTCAGATCTTGTGGTTTGTTTTCACACTGAAAAGCTGCCACTGAGTTTAAACAGAGTGAATGTCGCTGAAGTGGGAAAAACACACTTTATATATAAAGGTTGTTTAATTTACATTTGTAACCCTGCTTTTAAAATCCGACATAAATGTATCACCTGGTGAAGCTGAATTTAAGAAAAAAGTGATGTCCTGCCACAAGGTGGTGCTAAACATGTACTAAAAACGTTAGACACGTTTTTTCTTAAATCCACCTTAACGAACAGCGTTAAAAATCAAATCTGACAGATCTCTGAACATCAGCTCTAGAATGACTTCTGTTACAGTAGAAGAAAAAAACCTCAAATATTTTTAGAAATGAATGAACTCTTATCAGTTTTGAGTTCCTGAAACAACATGTTTTATTCCACGTGTGGTAATAAACTCTGCATCTTAACATGTCTCAGCTGGTGCTGAATCACTCCGTGTAGTGAGTGTGGGTTTAATCTGTCACTGGAAGGATGCTCCATGGAGGGTTTTCTTACGCATGCTGTAGTTATTCCATGTGTCACCTTATAAAAATTCAACCAATCGCTTTACAAAATCCACATAAAAAGTTGCAGGTGATGAATCAACACTGCAGGCAGATGTTAGCCTCCATCATCCACACTCAGGCTGTTTTGTCACCTGCTGCAGGCAACGACCCAGGAGGCATTTATATGTGAGCAGCTTCACAGCTGATCCCTCACGTGCATCCTGTTAGTTTGCACCATTCACAATGTTTTTTTTGAGAGGCTAAAGAAAACCCTGCAGGAGTCATCTTTAGCATGTTCTGTGCATGTTGGTGCTGCATCACTGATGTGTTTGAGGTTAAAGGTCACACAGTGGCCTAAGCGGAGCTATGCAGCTTGCAGGGTGGTCATGTGAGTAATGCCTGCATGTTGTAATCACTCTTCTGTTTGTGTGTTTGTGTCTCTACATCTGTCTTTACCTTCTTTTATCCCCCATAATAACCCACATCAGAATATTACTGAGACATTCACATATAATCAACCAGGGCTGTGCAATTCATTTGTTTGTCTTGTGCTATGAATCCAATGCATCCTCCTTCCCAGTGTCCATTTTCACTTCTCTCTAAAACCTTAGACTCTCCTCGCTGACAGTCCGTGGCAGGTTTAATTTAGCACGATCAGAATTGTTGCTATAATCCAAAGCGACCCCACGTGTTATACCACATGGGATGGGAGCTTCAACCATGATGGGGCTCGCCGGCCGCGTTATGATTCCAATGTCATGTACACAACGCTGCAATGCTTAGTTTGTCCTAAAGAAAATAAATTAATTTAAAAATATTTGTTCAACCAAAAATGACAAATGTTTCCCAGTCATGTCACACTTCATATACAGCTGTGGTCATGCGTTTGCATAAACTCATGAATGTCATAGTAATTTAAAGCTTTTTAGGATTGCTTTGTACTGTTCTTTATCCAGGCTGGAGTGACTGTAAAGCTTAATGAATTTGGTAGTAGTAACTAATATTAGGTTAAATAGACCTTTAGGCAAACTGCACGTCGGCCAGATACTTTTGTTAGCCATCATCAAGCTTCTGTATATGTCTGACCTGATGATGGACCAATCATCCAGGCACAGTTGGTAGAGATCATTCCTAATCTGTCTGTGGTCCTCGACTCAGGGGCCATTGACCATAATTATTACATTTTGTAAGAGATTTATTGGTCCCAGTATTACGCAGATATGAATTACTTGGAGAACAACATGCAGTTATATACCATCATCTTAGCTAATCATCAGCAAATGTAATCTTAACCACATCAAAAGACAATTATTATTATTATTATTACTACTACCACTACTACTTCCTATAGTTGTAGTATTAGATCCCTAAAAGTCATTCCTAGATTTGGTTCAACTAAATCCAGACAACAGTGTGGCTCACTGATGTGCCGTACACAAACAGAACTCTTTATTTGTTGCTTGTTTTAATCTTTTTGTTGTATTTTTTTAGGAGCAAGAAAAATGTTGAATTATCAGTAGGTTGAAAAAAAAAACTACTGTGAACTTACATTGACACAGTCGTACTCTCCTTACCTTTTCTTCTAGATTATGATCATCCAGTTCTTCTTTTTTAATTCCCAGACTCCACTGACTTAATGCAAACTCCTGTAACTCGGTCCTAAACACTCATCTGCACGGCAACTATGATTAATTCTGCACGCTAAGTATCCAGATGGTTAACACTTAAAAGAAAATATTTGAAAACATTCAATTACTTAAAATATGAAAGTTTGAATGTCAGCTAATAGATAACTGATCGTATACTAGCCTGGTAATACTTAGACATTTGTACAAAATGTCTCACAAAAACGTTTACCTCAATACATAATCTAACTTAAAGCTTTTTATCCTAACGACCCTCAATACTGTCAAATGTCACGCTGACTTTATAACGCAGACTCACAAATCCTGACTTGGTAATCCTGACTTGATAACCCTGACTTGATAATCCTGACTTGGTAATCCTAACTTAAAAGTCCTCTCTTTGTTAACTGACTTGATAAACCTGACTTGGTAACCCTGACTTGATAATCCTGACTTGGTAACCCTGACAGCGTAAACCTGACTTGGTAACCTTGGTAACCCTTGTCTCTGTGTCTCTTGCTCCTTCCTTCTTACCCACCCCCTTTTTCTTGCTAACCCAATCAAAACCCTACAAATTTCTCCAAAACGCTGCTTCCTCTGGTGGCGGGGTCGGCCATCTTTGTTTGGGGCTTTTCACTGACTATCTGCCTATCCGCCGGGCTGCTGGTTGGCTCATTGCCTGGTTGGTCGGCATCGCAGAAGGCGAGGATGTCACTGACGGCGGCGCTGTCCCCGCAGTCCAACTACCCCCCAGCGTCTTCCAGAACTACGGCGAGGTCGAGGAAGACGATCCGTACCGCTTCTACCAGCCCAACTACCCGGCCCCTCGACCAGTGGCGCCTGATGATCCCGCACTGGCCCAGGGTGACATTGAGCTGAGGTCTCCTGGTGTCTACCGAACCTCTCGGAGTGTGAAGGAGGAGGAAGAGAAAGTCGGGTCGAAGAGACGACTAAAGAGAGGAGCTGCGTGGACTAACTGAGAGGAGTTGATTCTGATTGGGCGGCTCGGAGCTGCTATGGACTAATTAACAAGTGCCTGATGTAAAGGATTTCTTATGGACATTGTAGAGGGACGGGAAGGGTTATCAGTCGGGACTATTGTAACTCATCTATGCTACATTAAGAAAACTGTTTCAAAACAATTTACATTTTGTTTTTTGTTGCTTTTTCATTTGTCAACAGAATTGTTTCGAAATAGCCGGATCATAAAGAGGGTTCATATTTCACAGGTTTACTGTTCTCACAGACTGTATAAAAAAGGTTCATGCAGCCACCAATGACGGTCCCCGCTGGTGTCTAAAGTTTAGTTTGAATCCTGGTTGGTTTACTGATACTGTTTAAAGAAGCAATGGATCATTTTGAGAAACCAATGGAAATGGTACGGTCTAGGGGTCGTGACCTCTCAGTTTAAGGACAGCAACATATTAAAGTACAGTACTGTGTCAAAACTGGCCAAAAATCCACCCGTCCATTATTTCTAACTGGCTCAATAAGGATCCTGGGGAGGAGCCTTTCCCAGTTAACACACAGTGAGTGGCAGAGTCTCTCACTGGGCTGTTGGCCTGTTTGCTTCAACCAGTGGAATATTTAGTTATATACACAAGAGAAACCAATACAACAAGAGACACAACCACTTGTATAGATACATATGTAAACATCACACAAAAAAAAGTTGGAAAATAAACATTAGGAACACTGGTGCCCTTCTCACCATTCAGTCATTAAGAGTTACAGCTTTAACATGTACTAACTAGGTATAAACAGGTTAAAACAGAACCTGAACTGTCGTTCTGATGATAGTTGGTCACTCTGCTATGCTGAATACACTGCTTATGCCTCAGAACAGCATCGGCTCTGAACAATCTACACACAGATGATCTTAACAAATGTAGCCTTTAATCACGTCCCACTTTATCATTTTTATTCTGTATTGGACAGTTGATAAAAAAACAAACAAACAGTGGTTTTAAATAAGACTTAAAACTAAAGATTTTGACCCTAAAAGAGTTTACCGAGGTCACAGATCCACTGAGCATGGCGGTGTCCCCACAGACCTCTGTTCGTAAAACGTTGCCACCTTCTGGTCATCAGAAAGAATTTAGGTTTAAGGCTCATCAGACGTAGTAGCTACATGCTTGTTTTTATACAGTCTGTTCCTGTGCTCGTCTTAATCAGAGACTCGTCTGTGATTTATATTTTTAACCTGGTTGGTTAAGTGCCTCCAAACGGTCCAGCAACAACTTATTTTACTCAAACTGTCTCCCTGAAGTTTTCACAGTAAAATCATTTTGTTATTTTTTTTAAAATCCTGTTAGTCTTAAATAATTTTATTTTACTCTGTTGTGTTTCTGAAAGAAAAAATAAAATAAAAATATCTAAAAGGTTTTGATTTAAATCGTAAAACTGTTTGACCAAAATAATGTCGTCTGTTAGTGCGTTGGTCCTGTCCTACATCAGCCTGATTATTACCTCCAGCGTCTTTGTTTTAAAGCCTCTCAAACTTTGCCACCAGTTTCCGACTTCAGAACTAATATTTATGTAAAGTTTTGCATGTTTTTGTTTATTTCAATTACCATGCAGTGTATCGTTTTCTAATCATAGAGCCATACAAACATTTTGTTACATATTCATATTATTTTGTAGTTTTTGAGTGCAGGTTTCATCACAGTATTAAGCTCTAACTGCTCTCTGTGTTTGGGAGGGCTGATGAAAATATAGGTTGCAAAAACCGAAATTATTTCTGTGTAAATTTATTTTGGTTCAGTCTGTCAACTCACAGAGAAGCAAACTTAACAAAGGTTAGTTGGAAAAACTTGTTATTTTTCACAACGATGTCCGTTTCTTACTTGGTGTTTTTTTATTTTGTTATTACTTAATCCCATTTCTTGTCGTTATATTCGGACTTTAATCCTTTTAGTCTCCATTGTCTGAAAAAAAACCTCCCCAGTTATGTGGAGGACTGTGCATTTATTCAACCTTGTGTTGTTGATGTGAATTTGGCCAGAATTTGAGCGCTCTTCGAACTTTCCTTCTGAGTTTAGTGTTTTTGAAACCTCCGGGTCTGTGAGGAGAGCAGCTCCCTCTACACGTCTGACCAGAATGTTTAAAAAAAAAATAAAATCAAGGAATTAATTTATTTTTTACTCGTATTGATTTCTGAGAACAATAAAACTGAAGTACAACCATTAGTGCTGCCTGTCTGGTTGTAAATGTGTCTCTGGTCTTATGGCTGAACTGTGAAGTCTAATTAAACTTGAAGTGAGCAGGAAGCCTGTTGGAGCTGCACACAGCAGGAGGCTGACTGGAAACTTTCAGGTGAGTTGAAGTACAAAATTACACACGTCTCACTTCAGCCCTCATAAAACTTCATGAATCACACACATGCAGTAAACTGTAGTTACTGTTCTTTACTGTTTCAACTATTCCTTGAAAGCTAGTAGAGAAAGTTTTCAGTGATGTTTTAAATGACTCAACAAAGTACACATTTAAAACATATCACTAACCCATTAGGTATTTTATATGTTGTAATTTGTTACACACCAGACTATATTTAATATATTTAAGGGACAATTTACAATAAATGAAATAAAAACTTGTGGTGAACATTTGTCAGATCACATCTGCATATGTAAATGTTTATTTAGCATTTAGCATGTTCATAGACTGTCCAACCTTCCTCACCTCTGACTGCTCCCTATTCAACAATGCACCAGTTAGTTTGTAGCGCCTCCTACTGGCAGAGGGCCCACAGTCCTGTTAACACAAAGCTCAAGGTGGGATCCTGACGTCACATTGATGGGTGAGCAATACGCACAGGTAAGGGGATTCTTGTTTTTCTCTTCATGGGGGGTCGCACGTGTTCACACTCATCCTTCATTTATATTTTTACATGTTGCAGCATTTACAACGATGTTGAAATGCATCGTTGTAGGTGCAAAGCATCTTCACTTTAGAGCCAACACTTTTGGGACATTACAAATTTTGTGCATGTACATTTTTGCCTCAAATATGCCCAAAGAGTGAAACATTTTAAATCTGACAATACATAAAAATATTAATATATTAAATTCAAATTTGTTGCTAACGTTTACATTAATTTTTGACATATGACATTGGTGGTGATTTGGCTTATCTTCCAACATTTATTATATTGGAAGAAAAATTGTTAAAATTGTAACAAACAAAAATTTTCTTTGTAAAAATAATGAAAAAATATAAATAATCTGAATTTTAATGGGTTAATATCCTAAACATATTTGAGTATTTGAGCTTTTTGGTTTGAAGTTAAAAAAATGAACAAATAGAATTGTAGTTTTAGAAACAACAGACTGATGAATAAACCAAGGAAACCAAAGTAAAGACAACCTGCACTTTGACTTTTATTAGAACAATTTGCTGCAACTACAGAGTAATGAAGTACTTCAAGTGTTTGTGTGGATGACTTCCAACCTTACTGTACAGCACAGAGCACAGAGGGACAATATATGTCATCAATATATGATGCAGAATGAACAAGTAAAAACTGTAAGCTGAGTCTGAGGCTCATGCAGGACATTTCATAGTGAGGTGTCTTTGGTTGGATGATTCAAACATTTACATCTCACATCTCACATCCCTCTGTCACCAATCAAAGCACCAAACTCATTTCTCACAGATGAAGCTCTTTGATTCATAAGGATTTTTTGTCCATTTGCCATCACTGTCACAACATGCTGCATAGTAGGCCAAACTGTCACTCTGTGGTCCTGGTGCCCAGAACCTATCAGAGAGATAAAATATGATATTAAACTGAACTAAACTCATAACTGCTTTTCTTCAGATTCAGTTTTTGGGGCTGTTAAAAATATCTCAGCTCATGTATTGATGATCTATCCTGTAAAGCACGGTTCTAATAACTTAAAGTAATAACTCTGAAAATGCTCACGCTTCTGTCAGCAGTGATCCATCCACCCATTTCCATTCAGTTTTTTCAGAAGTGCGTTCAAGACCAATCCAGGACTCTCCTCTCATGTTTTCATTGATAAATTTCTATTTGAGAAGAGACAAAAATATTTGCTCCAGTCATAATTCAGTACTTGTGTTGTAGTAACATCATCTTGTGAATATGTCTGAAGGAAGAACTAAATGTGATGAAACGTTTCAGTTCTTCTTCTTCAGAGTGGAGACAGGAAGCAGGTCACAGACTGACAGCAGGTCAAAAACACAAGTAACAGATCACTGTCAGCTCCATCAAAGACATTAACAAACACACCCACCTGTTCCTCTTTGCTGTTTATCATCACCAGATCAGCTCCTTTATCCAGACAGGCTCTCCTGCTCTCAGACCAAAGTTTCTTCTCAGTGGATTTAAAGTAACAGCTGCTTCCAAATCTCGTCCATCCTTCAAGACACTTCTCTTAAGGTCCAACACATGGGACATAGATTTAATTTAACTTAGTATCAAACCAGTAAGATCTGTGATGTCCTTGTATTATTTATTGTAATTATATTCTCTCTTTCCTCAGCACGATTTCAATTCATTTGAACTCAGCACAAAACATTAATAATTAAAAATGATCCAGTCAGGTGATCAGTGTGTAAATCTGAGGTTTTCTTTTTTTAACATTTCTAACGTACAACTGTGTCCTTCAGATGGCTTTCTTCATCTTGTAGCTGGTTACAGTTTTTAGCTTATAATAATATCATAACTGATCTGTAGCTGCTGCAACTGACTGTTGGCGACATACTGACGATCAATTGATGAAACAGTCAAACAACTATGAGGATAGATTTTTAGTGTGCATGTTTTTACACATTTCTTTTCAAACATTTCTTACCTGAACAGTTGTTGTTTTGGTTCTGCAGTGGCTCTTTTTTCAAAGTGACTAAAATATGTGGTTAGAAATTTAACAAGAAACGGAATGAAAACATAAAAACAATATCACAATAAAGACTGAAAATCACAATCACACTTTTCCTATTATTTACTTGTGTGTGTTTCTCCTAGGATGGAAACAGAAGTGAAGCATACAGCTGAAAATAATAAACTCATAAACGTCTTTCTGCCAGGAAGTTTTAGTGTGTTATCACATATTCATCAGCCAATCTTTTAAACTCATCTATAAACTCAAACATGCAATTTGTCAACCTATGTGTGATATATGCATCTGAGACAATAGCAGGGAAGAATAAAAGAACATAAAACTACTTCCAGCATGACATGATGACGGTCTCACTGAAGGTAACTAAAGTATTTAAACAGGAATCAGAGCAACGTCAGAAAATTCAGAAAAGCTCAGTGACAGATTCAAACATAATCTTCTTACTCTGCATTGTCAAATATATCAATGAGTTATAAACTTGTGTAGCTGTTGTTCTTTAACATGTCCTGTAGGTGGAGCTGTTAGAACGACAGGAAATCTGATGTGCTAAATACGTATCAAGTGTGAACAAAAACCACTGACAATATTACAAATCATTGTGGGTCAGTGTGGTGGAAGAAGGTGTTAGAAATGCAGTCAGAGATGTTATCTGTAGGTTTTTTAAAGAACACACAAGCTGCCGTGGGAATCAACACTTGCTCATATCAAAGGTGTTTCCATGTGATCATGGACTTCCTTGATTGGCTGTGGCAGAAGGACACGTTCTGGTTGTGAAGCTGCATGTTTACAGCACAAATCTTACTAAAAGCCAGTCTAAATAAATATGTTTAAAGATGATGTTTAACTGTGATAGCATTGTAATATAAAAAAAAATGCTCACGTTTCTGTTAACAGTTATCCATCCACCTATTTTCTGACTTTTGCAAAAGAAAGGATGGAAATGGCAGTGGTGAAAATATGCTTCAAGAAGACGTAGGAACATAGGCCAGGAGAGAGGAGCACACAGGACTTGATCTTATGATATCTTATCTTACACTGTATGGAGAGGATGATGATCCCAGCTATCATCAGGAGGCACAGCACTCCTAGACCCAGAGTAGCACATCTGAAAGAGCCCTTCTGGGCTGGAGGACGACTCTTAGTGTTTGGTCCTGTTAGAAAACAGTGCAGATGTTGTTTTGTGGTCATTTCCTGTCACTCTGCCTTGAATAGACCTGTGGTTGTGGTTGGATTAGCTCAACTTCACAAAATACCAAAATCTATCTGCAGTGTGATTAACCCTCAATCAGCCAAACTATTCAAACTATTTATCCAACTGACTAAAGTGACAGAGTGGGTTATTTATGACTTCATATTTTAGAGCAATATATTTGTGGTGGCTACTTGTTTATCACAGACACACATTTCAATAGCTGTGAACAATATTCTAAAATATCCTGATATGATTATTTGTAGTTTTTAATGATTTCTTTTTCAAAACAAAACAAACTAGCCTATGGCTGTTCTAGAAAGAACGTGTTTTCTGAAACTTGACTTGTGTCTAAAAGCTACCAGCTGTTCATCCACACAGAGCTCAGGAACAGGCCGACAGTATTTGAGTAACAGTTACAAACATTGTGTGAACATCCCTGAAAGCAGCAGCGTTGTCCATGACCTTCTCTCTATGCTGGTTCATCATTAAGTCTAAATGTGTTTTCTATGCAGTGCCAACTGTATGAAAAGGTAACATGAAGAAATCCTGCTGCATAAGAAAACAGCAAATCAGGTCAAAAGGTTCATACAGTACATGGAGATGACTGATGGGCTGCAGTTCATCGGGAATAAAAGCTGCCTGTAAACAGATTATTACAGATGACTTACCTCCTCCTCGTGACTGAAATCGAGTGTGATCAAAGTCTGCACTGTCGTAGATATCCACCTCCCTCTGCTCCCACTCTGCTCCATCTTCCTGCTCCTTTCTGCTGTATCTCACCTTCTTTGATGGATCTGGTTTGGCATAAATATGTGAGGACATCTTGAGGGGACTGAGACAGCTGAGCAGGAGCTGAACCTACACAGTTTAAACTGTCCTCTAACTGTTGTGCGCTGCTAACTCTGGCAGATACAATGATATACTGTCCTGACGCTGATGTCACCGTTGGCCGGTCTTCTTCCTGCTTTCAGAACGGAAGAAACTTTTCAGAAGCGACAAAGAAACACAAACCCACAAAACCTCTGCTGTGCTGGATGGAGCATTTTTCTTTTCTTTTTTTTTCAGAGACTCCCAGTTGTAAAATTTTTTATGAGAAAACGGTAACCAGCCCCCCTTAATTCTTGATTTTATTAGCTCAATTAATATTTACAGGTTGTAATTTTTAAGTTAATTTAAAATTAAGTTAATTTTACTTTTCGCCTGTTTTATAAATTATGTTAATTATGAGAGTCGAATTATTAAGAGTACATGAACTACAAAGCCATTAGTAAACATGATGATTGTAGATGTACCTTGTTTCTCGCCCTGAAACCACTAGATGCTGACTCACTGTACCAACTTGTGGTACAAAGTGGTATTTCATGAGGGCGAGGCTGGCATTAGCTGGTTAGAGGATGCTAACTTCATTTCATATATAGATGTCTTGAACATGACATCAGAGCTGTTTTCTCCATATTCTGTTGATGATTTTAAGTTTTGAAATGTTTTAAATTTTTGAACCTTTAATATAGTAGCATTTTACGGAGCCCCTTAGGGGACACGGTAGAAAAAAAAATAAGATGAACTTTTGCAAGATCTCGCAAAACTTTTACATTCTTCACAGGTCGCATTTGAAGGCTCAGTCGGTATCCTTCATATTCAGAGACATGTGTTATCCACCAGCTCGCAGCTAACAGGAGATCGAGGCCTACTATAGCCGGCAGAAACACCGCACTCCCCGAGACATCATGCCTCAACCTCCTGGTCCTACAGAGCCCTGCAAGGGACGTGGGATAAAACAAATTAAGATGAACTTTTTGTCACATCTTGCAAATGTTTAGGCCGTATCCTTCAGAGGCCGAGACGGCGGTGTGCAGTGTTTCTGCAGGTTATAGTAGGCCTCGATTTCCCGTTAGCCTTGAGCTGGTGGATAACAAACCTCAGATTTTAATTTATTTGCTAAAGGCTTGGTTCAAATATACTGTACATAAATCAGAAGTAGGTAATGAAACAGATAACCCAAGTTTGTGAATAAAATAAATATTAATTCAGAGTTATTGTGTGATATAGAACCTATATGGTTAATAAGTTCTTATTATCAATAACTAATAAAAATGCAATCATCCCTTTTTATAGAGGAAAGTGAACATTTTATGAAAACAAACTATGACATCACATTTAGTCAAAGTTCATCGTTCATATACAGTAACTGTCACTTTCTTGGTATTGTAGCCTGATGATTTAGTAATGTCTGTTTTAAAACTGCTAACCTACTGCCAGCAGGGGCGCTGTATATAAGGACGATTGCGTTTGCGTTTCCTCTTTTTTTTCTTTCCTAATGGTTCATGTCCCCCTCCATGCAGGGTCTGCTGTTTTTGCACGCCATCCATCCATCCATCCGTCCGCCCGTCCATCCGTCCGCCCGCCCGCTTATCTGGGGCAATGGAGGTGCTGAACATGGTCCATTTGGACTCAATGCTCCCTTCGGGACGCTGTTGAAGCTCTGCCGGAGGTGTGAGTTGAAGATCTTGCGGATCGGGGCCTCTGCTAGACGTTCCCAGCACATCCTTACTGTACGTTTGGGCGTGCCAGGTCTGTCCAGTGTCCTCCCTCGCCACCTGATCCAACTCACCACCAGGTGGTGATCAGTTGACAGCTCAGCCCCTATCTTTTCACAAGTTTCCAAAACATATGGCTCCAGGCCTGGTGATACGATTAGAAAATCGATCATCGACCTGTGGCCTAGAGTGTCCTGGTGCCACGTGCACTTATGGACACTCTTCTGTTTGAACATGGTGTTCGTTATGGCCAGAATGTAGTTTGCATAGAAGTGCAATAACAAAACACCACTCGGGTTCAGATCCAGGAGGCCGTTCCTCCCAATCACGTGCTTCCAGGTCTCGCTGTCATTGCCCACGTGAGCATTGAAGTCTCCCAGTAGGACAACAGAGTCCCCAGGGGGAGCACCCTCCGGTGCCCCACCCAGGAACTCCAAGATACCCAACCCAGCCCGACGCCTCTCACCAGGGGCAACTCCAGGATGAGACAGAGTCCAGCCCCTCTCCAGGAGACTGGTTCCAGAGCCCAGGCCATGCATTGAGGTGAGCCCGACTATATCTAGCCGGTACCTCTCAACCTCATGCACTAGCTCAGGCTCCTTCCCCACATGAGAGGTGAAATTCCATGTCCCGATTGCCAGTCTTGGTAGCCGGGAATCGGTCCACCAGGACCTCTGCTCCTGGCTGCCGCCCAACTTACATTGCACCTGACCCCTACAGTGCCTCCTGCGGGTGGTGGGCCTGCAAGAAGATGGGCTCATGTCACTTTTTCGGGCTGTGCCTGGCCGAGCCCCATGGACCAAGGCCACCAGACGCTCGCCCTCGGGCACCCTCCCCGGGCCTGGCTCCAGGGCGGGGCCACCCTATCCCAGGCAGGGTGAACTGTTCCCTCGATGGTCTTTGCAAATCCGATATTTTCAAATCCGATCTGGGACACTTTCGTATGTGGTACTGAATCCAATACATATCCGATGTTTTAGAAAGCGACTGCTGTTTGAACACTCATGTCGCATTAAATCCATCTTTTACGTCACTGACACAAGACAGACGCCAATTATCAGCACCGGAGAAGACAAACGAGAACGCAAAACTGGAGACGGAGCGAGTCAATGGACAGAAACTGAAGTTTTGGACTTGATTAGCACATGGAGAATTGAATTCTATTCAAGCTAAACTTTTAGGGTCGTATTGTAACCGGCCTGTGTTCGTCATTTTTACTTCTGTAAACAGAGCGCGTTGTGTGTGACGTCGTTTTTTGTGCATGCGGGCTGCTTTGAAGGCCTTGAACGTTCACACTAGAGCGCGTTTGCTGTCACATTTTATTTGTAGTGTGAACAACCACACAGAAAAAATCGAATTTGATCAAAAAAATCGGAATTGAGCATTAAGACCTGGAGTGTGAACGTAGCCTTTGTTGTCTTTGCCCATTATGTTTTTTTTTCTTAACAGAGTATAAAAAATGTTTTAAAAATTTAGTGTGATTTTTTTTCCCCCATTGATCGTCCAATAGTAAAAGTCATAATGATTGCAATATGGAGTTGTCACATGACCCTTCCTAACAGAGTTTGCTCATTTGTAATGGAGGAGATGTTAAAAATTAAAATCAGTTCTTCTCGTCTATTTTTAAGGAAAACTGTTTGTTGGCTCCTCAAACAATGAAGAGTGAAGGCGTTTCTTCAGTTCCTTCTTTTCTTCAATGTTACATCTTAATTTGTGAAACATTACTCATCAACATGATGACCCCATCTGAATGAATAGGAGAAATGATGAGGAGACAGTAGGCAGTTACTTTCCATAATTCTGAGTAGATCTAGGATGCAATATTTTCTATTGTTAACTGTTAAATGTGCATGGGGGATATATATGTTTTCACATCTGCCTGTCTCTTCTTTGTGGTGACAATTTTCTGAAATAACATTTGCAATCTGGTCCCCCAGAGGTAGCAGAGAGGCCAGATTTGATTAGCGGTGGCGTCAGGGCTCCTCTGGTTCTGGCACCATTATTTGGGCTTCTCACTGTGCTAATAGCAGTGGGTCTAAACCCACAACTGATAACAAGACGGATAAAAACCCGATGGAGAGGCAGCAGAGGAACCACTGGAAGCATAGCTTTCATCAGTCACTCAGTGAGTCAACATAGGAGCAATAACATGCTTTGACACTGCTACTGATCTGATCTATGAGTCATGTTTAAGAAATGGCCTCACTGTGGAGGTTCACGGCACACGCAACATCACAAATGAACGCCAAAAGACAAAAAAACACCGAGCTAAATGTACCCACATGAGATTTCACAGACTCCCTCCTCCAATTCAGCTTGGGCCCGGGTGGTTTGAGAACGTGCCAAACTAATCTACAGTATGTAATGCCGTATTTGTGCATGTGTGTCATTATCCACTGAGCAAAAACAAACAGAGAAGGTCTGCTGGGGCAGAGACTGGACGATATGGGTCCAAAGCTTTAATTTGACAGGAATCATGCTCAGGGCTTTGTTAGGGCTCAGCATCAGGCGGGCCATTTGTGCAGGCTCTGATTGCCACCATCCAAGTCACATAAGCCAAAGAGGAAATCTTCAAATAGAGGAAATTAGCGGTAATTGCTCCCCTGAAAATGACTTCTTTAGAAGGCCACTTTCAGCAAACAAACGGACCCTTTAGGTGAGCTGAGGAAAAGTGAGATCTGCTTCTGAGATAGGTAGGTGCCAAAAAAGGCTAAGAGTACAGTGCAGGGATAGTAAGAAAGAATGGGACACAGAGGAAGAGTTTGTGTCACTAGCTCGAGGCTGAACACTTTGTTCTTTGAGAGGATTGAGCGAACGTCTCCTGTAGTAACTCCCTTTGCACTCGCCGGACTTGATGAAAGTGAGAAACAAAAAGAGGGGAGATGAGAAGATTATCAAGCAAGAAAACACGTTTTTTGATCATCATTTTGTGGAGGGATTCGGTTCTAATGCAAAACTAACGCCCCTCGGGAGAAACATTAGAATCTCGCCCTAATCTGCTCGTCCGTGTCAGCGCTCTCCGGAGAGTCATCTAAGAAATAATGATATATAAAAACCCTACAAATCCACCGAGACAGGAGGATTACTCATTCAACCGCTGACAGATTTGAAGATAGCATTCTTTAGCAAAACTTTAAAAACCAGACGCTTTGGCCGAGCATGTTTTTATATAATCTTCCGCGCTACCCTTTCAATCAGTAACACCTGTTTGTTCCAGAAAGACCGAAAAGCATTGCAATGCCAAAAGCTTCCCCGCTTTAATTCACGAGGATTTCAGCTCAGCGAACGACTGCATGCAAGCAAACACTTTTCCACCAGATAATCTTCTCCCTTTCACACCAATCAGCCACCAGAGTATTTTTAGCTGGAAACAAGGAGGAAAAAAAGAGAGAGAGACATGAGAGTAACAACGTGGAAAGAATTTGTAGCTAATAGGACGTTCGCTTGCAGTCTGCTCTTGACGAGTGTGGGACAAAATGACTGCCTCTGTGTGACTGATGCCATGTAAAAAAGAGCGTTTTATGGTAATTGCCCATGTAAGAAAGTTTTACTCAGCTTTTTTTTTTTTTTTTTTAAAGGGAAGCTTAAGACTCTAAAAACCTCATACATGGTTATGGGAAATTTATTTAAGAGCTTACAGTAGCCTGCATTGAAAAGCTCACGCCTTGCAGCATTCTGTGTTCTTTGTCGGGCTGGACGTTATATAGATTACCGTAAAGCTTGCCAGTGGAGGTTTGGCTATATTGACAGGATGGACGGTTGCCATTTTAAAACAGAACAGGGCTTCCCTTGGGAAAGTTGTTCAAGCTAAACACACGTTGTTGTGGGCCCCGATGCTGAGAGCCTCTTTCGCTGCATTGTTTCTGCTGCATGCAATGAGGCATAACGCAAACAAGTTCATCATCTCGTTCCTCCTCTACTTTGCTGCCTTGTAATTTCAGCGTGGAGTGTCCCACGCATCTACCCCACATCACAGCTCTGTCACTCACCCCTCCGACTCCCTGAAAAACATCGCATGCCTCGACCTGCACCGCAACATGGCCTAAATATACAGCCCCCCTTTCCCTTCTTCTCTCTGCATGCTCTGACACTCTGTATGCACTCGCCACCGCAGGCTTCCCTCTGTCATATCTCCTCTATGTGTGCGTTTGCGTGCATAAATATTTTGTACGTGCACCCTACTGTGCTGCTTATTTTGGGGTTTTTTGTGCCTCCAGCTCGTGTGAGACCAGCAGAAAGACATCAATCATTCTCGTGACTATTACAACTTGCATTTCAATTTGTTGGCCGCAAATGTCAAGGCGGGCCGTGGTGTGGCTGGATTCAGGGCGAGCGCCTCAGGGAAGGAGGAAGCAGAGACAGGAGACCTTGGGGCCACTGTCTGGAGATCTGTTACCAGCACAGGATCCGACCCTGTCAACACCAGCTCACACTCGGTTACAGAGACACAGAGACGACGGCGGGCAGGGTGTGTTTGAACAGCGGCAGCAAGCATGGGACCGGTCAGAGTGCAGCTCTCACTGCTGCGCTGCCTCTAGTGTTTAAGAGCACGCACTGAGCAGGACTGTTGTTTGCATTAGAATTCAATATCACATATTTCAAACACAAATGTATCAAACATTGTGATGACTGTGTCATGTAATTAATATATGCATAACTACTGCATACAGCTGGAGCTATTATGGCTGTTGGGCATTATTATGTCCAGAGTCAGCATTTGTGCAAGTAATCCCCCTGAGTCAAAACCTTAGGCCATGAATGTTTGTTCAGCTCTTGATCCTTCAAAAACCTTCTGTTTGTGAGGGGAAGCCAATCAGTAGAAAGCAGGAAGGTTGGCCTCAAAGGGAGAGCCACTAAAAGTTAATTACTGACTGTGGATGAAGTGATGGGCTACACGAAGGCCCAACATGGCAAAAGGA
Organism: Hemichromis elongatus; assembly: GCA_015108515.1. Classification (NCBI taxonomy): domain Eukaryota; kingdom Metazoa; phylum Chordata; class Actinopteri; order Cichliformes; family Cichlidae; genus Hemichromis; species Hemichromis elongatus. The sequence goes on from VUQR01035404.1 coordinate 25,664, forward strand.
TTGAAATGAGCTTTATAGGACCCTTTTAAAGTGGTTAATAAAAAAGTTCTTCGATATAAAAGGTTGTGTTCTTTGTCTGTATTCTCAAAATATACTTTTTTAAAGTCACTGAAGAGCACCAACTTTTTTTATGATTAAGTTTGTATGATTGTCTAAAACATTAAGAATGAAGTTTTAAAAATGAATACAATTTCACAAAAACAAGTGTTCTCCAGAAATTTGTCATGTCCTCCAATTCACACATTTGAATAAACTGTAATGAAAGAATGAAACATGTTTTTTTATCCCAGTGACAATGATCCATCACGTGGAAAAAAAAGTACATTAGTCCACGTGTGGATGTAAACTTTTCTAATTTTTATCAGTGATCATTTTCAGTGACTATTAAAAGAATATATTTACAATGTATTGGGCAGAACGGATGTACAGACAGACAAAGGGTAAATTAAAACCAACATAAAGTCCAGGGTGTTTGTCCAGGACGTGAATATCAGTTGTTCATCTCTGCTGTATAAAGTCTGAATGTGTGTTGTGACTGAATTCATCAGTTTTGCCTACTTGTTGTTGTGGATGTCCGTCTCAAAGAGCTGCTTGGAGATGAAGTGGTAATCCACACCATCGGTCTCCTGGTTCTTCTTGGCCCGACTGGTGTCTAAGTGAAAGAAGATGAAGATGGAAAGAGAGGGAGTGATTACCTCAAACCCAGACTGTCTGACTCACTGCTGGGGCTCAGACCATCTGAACCGAACCCCTTTTTACCAACAGTGGAAGTCTGAAACGCAGCACAATGGCTCATGCCAACCCTTGTATGAATTGTTGTGTAATAACTGTAAATGACACAAACTGTAGTGCTGCAGCCCCAGACTCAGACACGTAACTGACATTCAGCAGAGCTTTCCCGTCTTATTAAATTTCTCTTTTGTAGTGTTTGTTAGCGTTAGCCGTCAGCACTCAGAGCTGTAGGGTAAATGAGCTGAGGAGCTCAAGTCTCTGCATTTACTTGGCCGTGAACCATGAAGTCTTGCTCTAAAATTGGTGGTGCGGGCGGCACGTGGCAGGAACGTGAGCTGGTGGGTTTGTAAGGGTCAAGGTTTGGCCTTATACTCCGGCTCTTTGCAGAGAAGGTCAGAGGGGAGAGGCTTGCGCCCGTCAGACACTCTGACCAGCTCCAAAACAAACCATTAAACTTTTATCACCTGCAGCCAAAGCTGCCAAGTTGTTCTTTGCTCTCCTCTGAGCCGTTCATGTGTCAACGCTGTACCCCGGTCGTGGACCAGAGCCTTTCCTTTACATGGTTCAGGGCTCATGGAAAACTAGTGGTGCGATTTAAGCAGAGTCGCTTGTTTGAGAAAGTCAGTCGTGGCAGAGAAGGTGCTGAAGAAGCCCTGGATGGCACAAACAGTGGCCTCGTCATAAGGTAACATATTCTGATGGCACAGTGACAAACAATCTTTCAGTAGTTACACCAACCTTGCATTGCATGATTTTGGCATCTGTTTAGTGGTGCAGAAAACAATTACGACGCAACAAAAAAATGCAAAGCTGATCATTTGCCAATCATGGAAAAATATCTGTAAGCTTGGACTGGAATCAAAATGTTTAACCCCCAACTCTAGCGGCTTATTTCAACGCTCCTTGTGTTTCTTCCGCAACCGGTTTTATTTGACAAGCAGGGAGACAGAGGCAAAAAAACACGGCCACAAGCCGGTGGTCTCCAAAGCTCTGGTTTTCAAATTAACAAAAAAGGGGGCAACACTTTCAGGCTTAACCCGAAACAACAGCAAGTGTTAAACACATCCATGTGTCCACTGGCAGCAATCAAACATTCAAAAAGAGCGAGACGAGATACTTTCCGATTCTCTTTCCTCTCAATGAGAGCCAGGACCTGTGCCATACGTTTCCTATACGGGTCTGAATCAGACTGTCTGGGCTCTATTAAACAACAGCAGCACAGGTCACATTTGAGAGCAATTAACAGACTGTGTGGGGAAAAAAAATGGCCACGCCAATGGGATTTTAATACCGGGGACATTTCAAGTGTCAGACTGTGACTGGGACACATCCATTATGCCACACGGCGTGTAACAAACATTGCAATTAATATTAGTGGTCCTCATATTTCCTTAAACTTATGTCGCAGTTTCCCTCCAAGCCCCAGATGGTAATTATGCAATTAATACTGCCTTTGCTTAACTTAAAGGTATAAATCAAAAAGATTTATTTGTCTCAACTTGCTGGCTTTGGGACATCCCTAAAAAGAAAGAAAAAAACTTCTGGCAAAGTGTAGGGATCGAGTCGTTCACAGGATAGCTGGATGGTGTTCAGAATCATGGAAAGCTGTTGTTGGGTCCTCAAAAGGAAAAAAAGGGAGGAGGCAGCGGAGAAAAAAAGGCAGAAAGAAAGTGAGAAATAAACTGTGAAAGAAAGGAGAGTGGGTCGCTCGGTGCCAGTTGGTGAAGCAGTGGAATGACATGTCTTCACACAGTTTCCTCCATCACTTGGAGCTTGTCAAGCTGTCTGTGGAAAGCTGACAATTACACGGGAGTAGAAGCAGCCGGCCCGGCTTCGACAGCAGCGGCCGTGTTGCCTGAGAGCAGCTCTGGGTGTTAATGCCAAACATCTCCCTCCGTGTGTATGTGTTTACGTCTCTGACCTGCATTGCTTAAACACCATAAGCAAACCAAAGTGGAACAAGTAAACGAAACATCTTTCACCTAAAGTGATTATTTTGATTTGTAGCTGGGTGCCCTGGGGTGCTCTTACTGCACTCTAAGTATTGTTCACTTAGTTTTTGTTTTGTTTTTTTGAACAACTCGATGTTTGTAAGAAGAACTGCTGCAATTACATTATTTATACAGCTAGCTCAGTTACAGCCAGACCAAGACAACAAAGCTTACTTAGAAAAGCTTTTTCTTCAAGATTTATAGACAGAAATCTTTCATATAGTGATATAGTAGTAGTAATAGTAATAGTAGTATGCACATTGCATCAAGCAAAAATTAAATGATAAACAACTGTCTTTGACTTGATGAAATGTGTTAAACATTTAAATCTATTTTCTGCATATTCCAGCATATAAAATAAAATAATTTATTGTGTTTACAAATAGATGCAAATTAAAACACAGAAACACTGCGGGTTTCTCTGGGGATTTTACGTTCCCGCGGCAGCGTGCTCGGTGCTTGCTTAGATTTGAAGTTTAAGTTTTCGCTGTAGAAAGAAGTTTTCTTCCCACGCAGAGTGTAGAGTGGACGCTAATGTTTTTGTCACTTTTTACAAACTAAAACTCAAAGTAATGTCAGTAAGTCACGCTTTAAACGCTGCACGGTCGTACTCTAAGTAACAGTGATCTAATTACTTTTTTTTTTGCAATAGTAATCCTCTTTCCCTGAAAAAAGGAATCGGATTACACTGCCTCAAGTTCTCAACAAAAAAAAAATGTTTTTGTTAGAGAATCCTCATATCTCTTTTTAATGCTCCATAGGTCACAAAACACTATCAGCTGCTAGAAAAAGTGAATACTTTCCACGCTTTTAGGAACAAAATGTTCTCGAAATGAGACTCTGAGAGAAATATGAACAGTCTCATTGGTAAAACCCTTCAGGAGAGATACAAAGATAAAGTTTGATGTATTTAATCATTACTAACATGCAAATCTGTGACTTATAGTGCGGAGAACAAAGAATATGTGTCCTCAAAAAGCACACTGTAAAACAAATGTTGACATCAAGCGATGATGACCTGGTCCTGATGTGACTAAATGAGAAAAGAAGGAAACAGAGATTTTGGGATCATCCTTTGACGAGGCAGCAGTAGATCCAGGAGGTGAAGCTATATCACAACGTACATATTTCAAGATGTCAGTGAGCCAGTTTGAATGTATTGGCAGAGCTGGGAAAACATCTGAGGAGGCAGATAAATCACATCAGAGAGCCAGTTGACCCAGAGCAGACTCTAGCTGTGTATCTGAGCTTAAATAATATTATGTTACTATTTCTATGTCATTGTATATCAAGTAACAATGCACAGTTTTGAGCTGTGCTGTGCTCTGATTGGTCAGATCTGTTTACTTGGATCTGAAACATTGGGGGGGCAATCGAAGAAATAAATCCTGTCAAATAGAGTTTATTTATTGCATCACATTTAACTGATTTGATGCAATAAATTAATTATAGTTAATTTTTAATCAACTTCCAATGCAGGCTGAATGCAGAGTGAAGGTAATAAAGGCTTTTTGCTGGACTGTCCCAGGTCACCTGGAGTTTCCATCACATCCCCGCTGAGGCAGTGAGTGGGAGTGGAGGGGGCAGTAGTTTCAACATAAGAAATGACCAAATTCAGGGTCAATCAGACTCAGTCTATTTATTTATTTTTCATTCTGAAGACCAGAAGAATATATTAACAGTCCTTTAAAAGCACTCCTAAATGGGTTTAGCTTAATGGGAAAGCTGTTGTTGTTACTAGAGTGCTACAATGTCCTAATTTAACATGACTCGCATCACTCTCTTTAACAAACTGGACAAGAAATAAGTTTTTGGAGGTACAAGTGCATGGCTGTGGGTTTACCACAGCTTTGCAGCGTGTGGACAGCCAGTGACGGTTCTTGATCTGGGCTCGAGATTCCTCGCATGCCTGACGTTCTGGGCAGACACTACAATCGCATCAGACCCTATTGGAAATTCATTTCCCCCGGCAAATGTGTTTAGCAGGCAGCTCCTCTACAAAGAAACGGACAATGAGTTCACTCAGCGATGCGGATTAGGTGGAAAGAGAGGGAGGGAAAAAAACGTTGGAAGAGACAAGCTCTCAGGAGAAAGGGTGCTCCTGTTTCCTCCTGTGCTGTCTGCGCTACATTTTATCGGGTGTGAAGCAGGAAGGTTTTAGGGCAATCCACAACCTGATAAATAGGTGCGGACAACAAGGCTCTTTTATGTTTCGTCTCCAAACACTGACAATCCTCACATGCAGACAAATTTGCACCCCACGCTTCCCCTGTGCTTCAGCACCCAGTAACACATGGTTCTGAGCCCTGTTGTGCGCCTGCTGTAAGTGATAAAAGCTGTTTCCTCAGTGTTTCCTTCTTACTGTGAATTTAAACGGGACAGAAAAAAAATATAAGGGACAGAAACATATGCCTTCTTTCTTTAGAGGCATGGTGCAAAGCATTCGGCGGTTACTGCCTTGCGTAAACAAGTGGATGACCAGGAGGAGACAGCAATCAATCTTAGCAGGGGAGAGAGAGTTTTTCAAGAAGGGACCCTAAAAGCTGTGAGCTCGGCTGATTTATGAAAATGAGGAAGTGGAGTTCATTTTGAATTTGTTTCAGAAGCACAGGAGGAATGCAGCGCTGCTGTTTGAACAAGACTGAGGACCGATGTTGTTGTAGGTGCTGAAGGTGGCAGAGCATGGTAATAGAGGGCCTTTTATGAGCCCTATCACACGGGTGCGGACAGTCTGCCCAGCAGGACACAAACCTCCGTGCAGGCTTGTTTGCCATAATCTGGGTGGAGCTAGCACAGGGGACCAACACGGTCATGCATTCTACCCTTGGTATGACCAAAAGCTACACTCATAAAATTATTTTCACCTTGTACATCGCTCCCTTGCTCACCACTTGCAATATCAATGATGCATGGAAGCGTCTTCAGAATACCTCAGATGGGGATTAAAGCTTTTACCAGCTGTATCACCGCCTGCCAAGGGGGCCCAACAGACTCACCAGGTCTTTTACAAGCTGAAGCAGAGCCCTGTGGTCCTGTTCCACGGCCTGAACTTGAACACGCCACCTCTTTGTGCATTGTTTGCTTTTAACAACGCTCCAGTACAACAGCAACATTATAAATCAGAGCTCTACAGTAAAAAAAATAAATAAAAACATAACTCGCTTTAATTTTCTGGACTAAGGTGCAGTATTTACATTGTGTTTATGTGTTTTCTTTCCCTCCATCTGTCTCACTGTGTCCTTGCAGATTACTGTGCCAGTAAAAGTGTCAGACTACATTACAACACTCATTAGAGAAGCTGCCTTTAGCATGGTGAGCTTAATAACTTCCAGGCCAAACGGGGAGCACATCTCTGAAGTTTGTGCACAAAGACCGAGGACAGGCCCGACGAGGCCCAGCTCTGGGCCCCAGAGCATCGACCCAGCCTCAACTCTCCCAGCCTGCCTCACATCAAGGGCGAGCAACACTGGCTTTACTACGTCCACATTTAAAGTATGACAGTGGAGCAATTTACAAACCACACATCATTTACAATGCAGATTTTCAACAGGGAAAAGTCTTAATATAGAGTTCCAGTTTTATATATTTGGATACCACATAAACACCAGTGCATTTGGCATGTGTTAGAGCTCAACCCCAGACTGAAAACTTTCAATTCATCAACATCTTACTGTAAGTTCAGTGTGTCGGGTTACAGGGAAACGTGGAAATCAACACAACATTTTGTCAGGTTAAATAATCAAATTTCTTTGAAAAACATCGGTGGTTTGCTCAAACTATGCGAACAGTATTTAAAAATATATTTTCATTGGCTGTCTCGTTTGAAATGTACAAAGCCCAGATAAGCATCTTGATTCGTCTTTGAGACAAATCTCAGACTTGAGCAGCAGAGGTGGCTAGCAGGTCATTCATTACTGGGCACTGTGTACATTTGCATTCACAGTAATGAAGAAGTGCCTGCAGGCATTCTTGAAATCTTTAAGAGAAGGGGTTGATATAAAAATAATATGGGGAGAAGGTGCTGTGCTGGAGAGCGGAAAAAGTGCAGCATAGAAGCCAAGTCAGGCGTCGAGCGCTGCGTCCTGTCTGCGATTCTTACAATAAGACAGACGGTACTTTTACAGAAGTACTACATTGACCTTGTGCTAACCCCATTTGCCTTAAAAACACTGGTTATTTTCAGTTTCCCCACATGTTTTGATTGTCTTTGATTTAAATATGAGAAAAGTCCTCTTTTTTTTTTAAACTGTACAGAACAAATTAAGCAATATCTGTTCTAATCTATCCATTTAGTGTTAACTGTCTTTCCCTCTAAACAATTGTACACCTAAGAAAAGAGGACATATGAGTTTTAACTATAAACTACGCAAATCAACAGATTCTATTTACCTCTTGCTAATTTAGACTTGATATAGCCGTTAAATCTCAATGATTTAACTACACAAAGTTCAGTTGCAACTGGCTCTATCACTGTTCTAGCCTTTTTCATCTACTCTTCATGCTGGAAGTGTAAAACAAACCCTCTGTGCATTATCATAGCGACCAGGCAGTAACCACATGGACCAAGCATATAGACACATACGTTACTCCAACTGCTTATGTTTGCAAAGAAAGTTGAAGTTATTTGTTGCATTCCACACAAGCAGAATGTGAACATTATCTTCTGTTTTTGTTGTTATCCTACTAATGATCACATGTATCGTAGTATGTCTATGTACATATGTCTGTTTGTACCCCAGCTCCTCCTTAAGAAGTGGGCCAATCTGAAAAAACTAATCATCACACATAGTGATAATAAATCATCAATTTCATTCTTGGCAGTTAGGATAACACAGACATAAACATCACTACTGTAATTTAAGAGTTGCTTTTTAAATCGTGTATCAATACTTGACTCAGATGAGTGAAAACACTTTGTTTTTAGTAAGGACTCATGTCAGTTTCAGACATGATTTTTGATTGCAATCATCACAATTCTTTTGATTTTCTTTTACAATATGGGATTTGTAAGTGTGATTTTTTTATTTATTTCACATGTCATGTTCAGCATAAGAGGAATTTTGGAGTAAGTTGGATGAAGGGGTAGAGTGTGTCACTTGGAGGGGAGAGTGGTAATTTAAGGGGACTTCAGTGGGCATGTAGTCCAGATGTGAAGAGGAAATGTTGGGTAAGTATGGTGTAAGGATTTTGCAAAAAGCAAGGATATAGCTGTGGTGAACATGTTCTTGATGGAGGAGGATGTGACAGGGTGAGATGGAAGCAGACGATCTGCTGTGGCAATCCCTAAAGGGGGTAGCTGATGGAAGAAGAAGACTAGAGACCAGGTAACTGACCGGTCTCTGGGACTGTGTGACTTTTACCTAAACTGGTGAAAGGACATCTGCTTGTTCCAAATCAGAGAAAGAAAGACGGCAAACAGCACTAGGTATGCTAGTTTGTTAAAACAAGCAACAGACACTATTGGTAGAAAGTGACTTTCTCAAATATTAAACACACATGTTGAACTTATGCTGAGGAGTACAGTCTTCCTACTAAACAGAAAGAGGCAGCAGCAGTTTGAGAGAAAAAGCTTTGGGGTGAACATTTTTGTAATGTGAAAAATCAAGTGACCCTAGGGAGAGGAAGACGTAGAGAGGCATGCTAAGAAACATAAAGCAGATCTTGCCTTGGCCCTCAGCTTCGTAATGTGTGAAATTGTCCAAAGGATGTCCTCCAAATTATGGAGGTTAATTGAAAATATTTACATTAGCGTGACAAGTGGGAGAGGTTCAGCATCCTCTGTGTAAGGCTGTGACATGCTGGCAGGAAACTGGCTAATTAGCAACACGCCTGATAAAGTCCATGCTCTGTGTGGCGCCTTTAAGTGAACCAAGGCCTGGTCAATCAAGCTGCAAGCACAACTCTGGAAAGAGCGTGTGTAGCAAAAAGAAAAAGGGTTGACCTTGCTGCCAGAGGTTTTCATTTCTATATTAACCTCACACCAAAAAAAGTTGGAATAGAACGCCTAAAATGAGAAACTGAAGACCTGAACATATGTTAGAGCTCTCATTCCTTGAGTGCATCTCTTACCTTGATGAATGGAAATATCATGGCAATCACACTGAAAATTTAAAAAATGTTTTGTTCCATCTGTCTGGGACATTCCTGTCATTTTTTGTTACAAGTAGACTTAAAAAAGGGAAAATGTGGAAAAACCTAGAACTCCCTGATTGCACAGGTTGGTCCTGAGGAAGACTGGAGTTTTTACTGTTGCACCTGGCTTAGGATATTGTTCCACCATTCACTGGCAGCTTTCGTCTCCCAACCGCAAATACAAAATGAGAAACCTTGGCACATTAAAAAGCACTTTGGAGGGCTTTGCAACACCCGCTCCTCCAGGCAAGTGTTAACAGTTCCGTCGGCTCGAGAAACCGAAGGGACGTTGAGAGCGAGGTGCAGTAAATTAAAGCACTGAATGTGAGTGGTTAATATGAAGTCTGCTCAGTCGATTTTACTCAGCGTTAAAAGTCTAAATTAAAGAGGATGGCTGCAGGCGACTTCTGGCCTGAGGGTCACAGGGGGCCAAGGCTGGGCCGCCTTCGGCTTCTGGAGCAACAACGCCGAGTCACAGTCGTTTCTGTCATCTCTTTGTGACACTGAGCTGGGAGGTGAGGATTTTCATTAAATTCTATGGCCTTATTGATGCCAAGTTTAACAGCAACAGTGTGTGAGGTAAGCAGTGACAGTGAATTTAAGAACTGTTGCATTTTCGGCACCGGCCGGTGTTTGCCTCCCTTTGCATGCATACTTAAACTTACACAAGTTCTATATACCAAGTTATATATATAACTCTTCTTAGACTCATACATGCATTTGTCAGCTTCTGCTGAACGCTGCTGGAGCTGGACCAACAGAGAAGACAGAAACAATACAAAAGAAGAATTCTTTGTCAATAGAGTGTCTATGAGGCTGTGTAAAACCAACACAACCGTATGTACACGTACACATACTGTGCACTTCAATTTATAGTCATTTCAGGGTCTTGGCAAACACCTCCACACAGTTCAGTGTCCAAGACCTCATACTGTACAGCTCAGCTCAGTTTTATGACAGCTATCTTTGCTGTAGGTGAAAGAAGTGCAGCGACTCGCTCAGCCAAACTGTTTCCCTGGATATCACACTCAAACACTTTATTCACGTTTTCCCCTGGTGACATGTAGCACATTTGAATTTTCTGCTAATGTGCATAGACATATCTCTTAGAGGCCATGGTAAGGGCTTGCTTTTTACAGTTGCCGTGTACAAAACATTTCTGCTTTCAATCAAGTCATCCTTAGATTTATGTGGCATCTTCTGCCTTCAAAGACAGATTTCTGTAAAACTAACAAAAAGGGACTTTTCTTTTATAATAATTCCATTCAACAGAATCTGAATTTTCTGTGAATTAGTAAATGGATGCAAGTTTTTTTTTTATTTCCAGTTCTTATAAACTGCATTAATAAAAACTGCATAATTCTGCAAATCTGTTTGTGTCTGCAAAGGAACAGTTGCCCCATGTGTGCAGACTGCTTTGCAACAGCTGTCATCTCTGATTTGTTGTTGGTGCACCGTGTCCTCTAACTTCACTCACAAAGGCTTCTCAACACACCGATCCAAGAATGTGCACGCCGTGATCTGATGATCAACGACAGTATCAAAAGGAGGCGTTTAACCCTAATTTGAGGACTACGGTTTCATATTTATCACAAGATGTCATTTGGAGCGAAAGAGAAAATCTCCTAAAGCCAGGACATCCAATGTCTTCGCTCTGCTTGTTGCCATTCATTGTTACTGCTCTCTCTTCCAATATTTCACTTTTTAATCAGTATTCGTTGAACTTAAAGATATGATGCAATATGCTGGAGTGAAATAAGGCCAGCATGAAAATTATGGACTGAAAGAGGAATTGGGAGTTGAGACAGCTCCTGAAAGCCACCTCCTTAATACTTTCCACAACATTTTCAAACCACTGTGAGGCTTTGCAGACAAGTAGCAAATACAAAGAGTCTGCATTTTTCTCTCAGTTTGTTCTTTTCCAAACAGCTCCTTAATAAGAGATGGAGCTGTGGACCTATGCTGAGTTACAAATGAAACACGCTGTAAGTCACTGAAACAGAATAATAGTGTTTTTGCATAAGCGTGTATATATGTAGGAGTGTGCATATTGTGTTACACTGAACATTTAGGGCAGACTTTGTTCCACTGTGGGCAAGATGTGGCTTATGCAGTCAGTGCCATTTCTTCTGTGGTTAATCTAGTCATTCAGCACCATCAGACCACCACCCCCCTACCCAGGGAATATTACCCTCTGCTGCACAGTGGAAAACATACACTGCTCATCTGCATTTCTCCTGTAAAGACATCAAACTGAAACTAATATCCACAAGGTTGACATCATTACAATAAACACAAGGAGTTTGGTGTTAGTGATAACCTACTGAAAGCGAGTAGAAAGTTTTAAAAGTTCTAGAGCAAAAAACTCACGCTGGACAATCATTTGGGATTGTATAAATACACTACTGGCTAATTAGGATTTAAGTAATACTCTAAAAGTAATGAATTCTGTCTGTCAAGCTGCCCTGTCATTGGCTCAGACCAAGGCAAACCTGCTACTTTTCCTCAGGGTAAGCAGGTGGACAGAGTTTGACCCTCGCTCACCAATCTAGTGCCACTCAGATTTACTTACCCTTAACTTTGAGGCATAGCTTTCTAATAGACTCATGCAAATAAAGAATCTTCATTACACACCAAGGTTCTGTGCTAGGACGAATTGCATTTATGTTATACATGCTTCACGTAGTATTAGAAGCCATCGTGTATTTTTTCATTGCTATGCAGTTGGCGCACAGCTTTTTCTGTCCATGAAGCCAAATGACACACACCAATAAGTTAAACTACAAGAATGTCTTAAAGACATAAAGGCCTGGATGGCCTCTGATTCAGTTAAAACCAAGGTGATTGTACTTGACCCTAAATATTGGTTGTCTAACCAGATACTTATTCTGGGCGGCATTGCCTCGGCTTTCAGTAACACTGTGGGGAATCTGGATTTCCAGGATGATTCCTTCAGTGTGCATGTTAAACAAACATGCATGACTGATTTCTTGCATTTGCAGAATATTTCTAAAATTAGGAAAATCCTCTCTCAGAGTGATGCTGAAAATCTAGTTCATGCATTTATGACTTCTAAGCTGGATTATTGTATTACTGACTTGTTCTAAAAGCTTCTTGAAAAGCATTTATTTGATACAGAATGCTGCACCAAGAGTAAAGTCAGGAACTATAAAGAGATACCACATTTCTCCATTATTAGTTTCTCTTCATTGGCTCCCTGTTAAATCCAGGCATCAACAGATGCTCTCCCTTCCCAAAATCCCTGTTCTGCCTGAAGTTTTGTTAAATGGAGTTTTTCTCCAACTGTTGCTCAAGGAAACATCAGATTGCTGGGCTTTTCTCTCTACTTCTGTGTTTTTACCTTATGATATAAAGCACTTTGACGAGACCATTGATGTAATTTGACACTGTATAAATAAAACTGAATTGAAGAGAACTAAATTCAGACCAACTTTGTTCTGATTGGCTGCTCCTTACAAACCAGGTGACTGGACTTTCTCTGCTCATAGGTCCACCATTATCCAAATTTGCAGTCTCTCCTCCCTCTTGCACTCGCAGTGTTACAAAGAGAGGATGAAAAGGAATGTGCTCCAAATTTTGGAACGAGTCAGGTCTGGGTAAATGAAGCCTGCCCGTTTGTTTTGGGAATCCTCATAAGATGATCCAAACATGATCAAGTTACTAAGAGGAAAGGAATTCATGACACAATTGGCACAAAGTTCTGATGCCTCGTTTAATGGTTTGACAGGTCAAATCAAATGTGTTGTTATGTTTTGGATTTCGAAAGAGTGAGACCTTAGAAGTGGTAGCGTCCTTGTGTGTTTTTCTGCAAAAGAGATTGAGTGTCTTGGGGTATGGAGTTAAAGTTTCCTTGCTGAAGTTCCACACACACACGCACCTTCTAATGGTGTGCACCAGCCCATGACTGGGTAAACTGCCAGAACTGCAATTGAAAACTTGTATAAACACACATATACATGTATTATTTTTTTTCAGTCTTTCTTTTTTAGACACACACACACACAAAAGCACTTTGATTCAAAGCCTTTTCAGCAAAATAGAAGCACAAAAACCTGAAGGAAACAAGATGAGCATATTTAACACAGTGTAAACACAAGCTGGGACGACGCACATTTACACACAGATGCATACACACACAGTTGCTTGGACGTCACCTACAGTCCTTCAAGCCCATTTTCCAGAGTGATAATGTCTTGCAGCCGCGTAGGAAATCTAGCGTGCATGTAAAGAAAGCGCCCGGAGGCTTCAGCAACCAGCGATTACAAACTGCCCACTCGGACATCAACATCCTGTGAATAGCTACGACCCCCGCAACTATAAAAGAAATGACTGCAACAGTAACAAAAAATAAGTACAGTAAAGCAAGAGAAATGTTCATAAAAAAATAACAGATGACTGAAAAAGACTTAAGGCAAACATCTGCCACTGGGTATCTGAAAGAGGAGAACCCTGAGAACGATACAACAGTACATCAGGTCTTCCAGGCGTCACGCGTAGGCGAGACGAGAAGAATAAAAAGGGGTATTTTACCTCCAATCAAACTTGGTTTTGTGTAAAGTGAGAGACTGAAAGTGTGAAGCAGAAAGGAAAGTCTCATCATGAAACTCACCTGTTTCAATGTCCTTTAAGGACCTTGGCCTAACTATAGGAGACTGTGCTGACAGCTTCAGTGCCATCCTGGCCCCGCGGGCAGGGGCCCTCTATCTTCAGGACTGACAGAGACAATGTCTACAGAATTAGCTAGGCATGGCATCTGGGGATTAAGTGTGTTTTATGCTCTCGGCTATATGCCACGTGCTGCGGTTTAGCGTTTGTGGGTACCAAATGTGGGAAGCATTACCAGCTCGCTCTGCATTATTATGTGTCCCTATTACTGGCCTGATCAGAGGGGATTCGGGAGGATGCATGGTAGTCATCTATGCATGGGAGTGATGCTTTCCACACTGTCAGCCATTATTTTCCCAACAGCAGCAGAAGGAAGTAACAAAGTGCAAATACTTTGTTACTGTCCTTAAGTAGAATTTTCACGTATCTGCACGATTTTTGAGTAGTTGTTTTTTGGACAACTTTTTACTTTTACTCACTCCATTTTTAAACAAATATCTGTACTTACATTTTCAAAAAGAGGCTCGTTGCATGTGGTTTAATATGTATATGGGGAGTTATTGTTTAACGTCACGCCATAAAAACATCAAAACGTTTTGAACCTAAACAGTAACACATGAAAGGTAATCCTGTTTGTGTATTAATCACCAGATAATGTTGCATAAAAGGACTTCAAAGAGGCACAATCATGTGCCATAGTCACAGGTTAAAGTGGGCTGGTGTTTTTATTTATTTACTTTTTTTTTTAATTTATTTATTTTTATTGTCCCAACACCCTGAAGACTGCAGCTACCCAGAAACTGTGGTCGCGTTCTTCAGCCTCTAGCTAGCTAGCCCTACAGAAGACAAGTGAGCATTAATGTGTAAAGTGCTGTGGCAGGTAATTTCAAATGCAGGGTTTCTATAAGCTCAAAAAATATCAGCAAACACACAAAGTGTTTGCGTGCAGTTTGTCTCACAGTGTGTTGCTAGCTAAAGGTCCAGCTGCTGTATTTCACAGGAAGAGAAAAAAGAAAGCTAAGTTCACTCAGAGATGGAGAAAGATAAGAAAGAAACAGGACAGGAGAGGAAGACGAGGGGTTAGATTTAAAGGTAAGGACTGCTCAGTGGGGTTTGATAAACTGGAAATTTAAAGCTTACATGTAAGTCCTCGAGTTTTTAAATCAGATATTGGGTGTGTACATGTGATATTATGTTTTTTATATTGTAAAATGTGCTGCAAAACAAACTGAGGCAGAACAATTGTGTTATTTAAAGATTGCATGGAAATCCTCTACATGTTAGTACAGCAAAAACAGTGATGGTTAGTTTGCTGTACTGTGGTTTATTTAAAGTAAAGAACAGTTTGTGTCTGCTGCACGTTAGCACACACGGCCACGCGTATGTGCCGTATATGTAGTAAACTGTCTACTATAAACAGTCTACAGTGGCCCCTAGAGACAAAGCATGTACAAACTCAGAAACGTATTAGTAATTCAATTAGTAAATACTGAAGTATTTGTCGAGACTAGTATCTGTACTTTTACTTAAGTACAGAATGTTCGGCTTTTGTCACCTCTGCCTAACAGTGACTACAAGGAAGAGCAGTCATGACTAACATACAAAAGCCTGGAGACAGAAAAATTGCTCGGTTTGATTTATCAGTTTGCTTTGCTCTCTAAGATCTCCAAATTTCCAGCAGCTCTCTATGGTATGCTAATATGGTATCTACACATTCGGTTTAAATGCTATTCCTTTAACAGTTAGAGTGAAGAAAGTCAAAGGGAGAATTCTGTTGGCAATCTGTGATGCTCAAGTCATTAGCAGTGTTATCTGGGGAGAACACATTCTGCAAGGTTTCCATGGCCCTTGCACTAAGCATCTAAAAAGTGGTAATCATCCCAAGTGTTACAGATTTGCATGGTGGAATACTTTTGAAGACTTTTGGCTGCAAGAGATCCATTTGTGCTCAACGGTATTTGCTTTTCCCCTCCATCTTATCCCGTAGCTCTGTTGGTACAGGAATCTCCTATGATGCTTGATACCTTATGTGTTCAAAAAAATAATAAAACACAATGAAAAAAACACAAAACCCACTCACGCATGCACATGCGCACACACACACAAACACGCACACACACAAGCATTTCTGCTTTATATGAAGACCTTGAGGCTGCTATCAACAAGCCAAAAGGGACCTTTGAGTTCCAAAAGTTCTAAGACTTAATGCTTGCTTTCCTGTTTGTCTCATCAGTCTAATGTTCAGACGGAAAAGATGCCATACAACAAAGCCTAGGGGAAACAAAATCCCATGTCTCTTTTCCGACTCTTTGGACGAGTGGAATGGTTGGGTTGTTAAGAATGATAAAAGCACGGCTGTCTGGCCAGTGCATATACCTGCTCTGATTGTATCCAAATGTTGGCCATTCATTAAATTGCATATCATTTAATTCTTATGAAGTGAGGCTGCTCTGCATTTGGACACAGACTGGTGGAAAAAATCACTAATTCCAACGTACTGGCTCCTACCCGCCCACAACAATTGAACCTGTACCCTGATGAACTCATCTCATTTTGTTTTTTTTTTAGTTTATAACACTTCTCAATTTTTTCCATAGCTTTCATAATTTGATTGTGAGGTACTGATGGATATCCCAGCCCCAGTCTGTTCTCCGTGTCTGATTCGAGGGATTCTAGGGACACTTCACAACTATGCAATGTGAAATATCACTGTACCTACGTATCCATATTACAGAGGACAGATTTAAAAGTCAAAATTTGTCTTTAAAACTCTCAGTGAATATAATAGACTCTTAACAATGCTTACAAAAGAGATTTCATTCTCAAGTATGCTGGCTGTAAAATCAGGAATCTGTTCATCCCAAAGTAGTGCTCAAGAATCACGCTGGCAATTGACCTTACAGACGTTGCATCATTGAGAGGCATGCAGAGAAAACAAACCAAAAACTAAGGACAACAACTGCCGGCCCCCTCCCATTCCTTTATTTCCCCATGCAACCTCAGTAGCATTGCAAAAGCATCTGTAAGTTCTAAGATTTCAAACTTTTAGGGACAGGCCAACTTTAAATCATACAACCACATCCAACAGGCTGAAAAGCCATGCAGCAAGTAGGCTCATAGAGAAGATGTTATTATAACTCACTATTTTTTACTTATCCTTCTCCTGAGGTTCTCTCATTTCATTTAAACCTCGTTCTGGGCTGCTGGACTCAAGAAATGCTGCTAGCCCGCTACAGTCCTGGATGTTGTTTGGGTACTTAGGAGGAAGAGGAGAGGGTTAGGTCACTGACCTCATGGAGTAGGCAGGGTGACAGAGAGGACACGCCTGAAGGGGACAGAAAGGAGTGGGTAAAAAAAAAACGTAATAAAGTCTGGCAGAGTTCGGCTTTGGGAGTGACCCTGATTGAGCTTGGCAGACATGGCTCAAACTTAGTATTTATAAACTTGCTTGTGCTCTGGATATCCTGTGAAATCTGGAGTCTAAATGTTGTAATGTGAAAGGAGAGTTCTCAGGCCAGTTCACCTCTTGACCTCATCTGCATTTAGACAAAATTAGATATAAAGAGAAGGAAAGAGAAAGTAGAGAGAAATGACTAGATAGATTTGCAACATGAGCCAGCTCGGATGGTCTGTGGTCCTCTAGAAGGACGATACCTTGTGATTTGTGAGAAAAATGACAGTGGTAATAAAAACATGATGGGAAACATTTTCTGTACAAGACAGGGAATTGGAAGCAGCTCTCCGGAACGGGCTGCAGAACCAAAGTGGGCCATGGTAATTGTCATTAATTTTGACTGGAACCACATCAACGAGACCGACCTTCATCCGGACCTCCACAATACAGCGAGTCACCCAAACCTTTCTTTTAAGCCAACTCCAACCAGAACCTCTCAAAGACGTCCTCAGACCCACAGCAGAGGCAGAACAGGATAACTACATACTGCAAATCCATGACATGATCTGCCAGTGCACTCATGCTGTCAGCAAGGGAGCACAAATAGCACAGCATAGTGAGAAAGTACAAAACTACACTTTATGTTTTTATAACAGAGTCCAAGTGAATTATAACGCTCTGAGAGTTAGAAGAAGGGTTTCTATTTCTTTGTTGAACAGTTGTTCTGTCCCATGGAACATGTATGACATAATAGCTCTTCAAAGCTGATATATGAAGGATTCGTGGAGAATAAACAAAACTTGTACTTGGCCACTGTCCTCACTTTTAATGTAACAGTGAAATGACCACATGTGGAGGAAGAGAGGGCAAGAAGACAGAAGAAGACAATCTCTCACCTAGGTGAAATCCACCACTATAATCAGCATCCTCTGGTGACGAAAAGAAACAAAGAAGCCAAAAGAGAACCACAACATCAAGTTAAAGAGAATAGTCAGAAATGAGCTGAGGTCATCTCTGCAGGACCTGTACACCTCCAGGACACTGGGGCGTGCAGCTCGGATCACAGCTGACCCTTCTCACCCTGGACACAGTCTGTTTGACCTTCTCCCATCAGGCAGGAGGCTCCCGTCCATGCGCACCAGAACCTCTCACCATAAGAACAGTTTCTTCCCCTCTGCTGTTGGACTCATGAACAATAACCATATGAGTGTTCCCACCACTAACACATGACCCCACACTGTGTTCACTACCTCATTCCATGTTTGGCACTGATCACCACCTGCACTCGTGTATATATCTATCTACTTAGCACTTTTTAATTTTAATTTTTATGTTTATTTAAGCAATTATGTGACAGTATGTTTGCACTGAGTACCGCAGCAATTTCCTAATGTTGTAAACCTGCTCAACACTTAGCAATAAAACCCTTTCTGATTCGGATTCAGATTCTGATCCTCTAAATATGATAAAGGGTGAAGGGGAAACACGCAGGTGCTGGGAAGAAGAGAGTGGTCAGAGTGGTTTGGGGTAGACGTTTGTTGAGCTACATTTGAAAATTTGCTCATTTTTTTAAGTATTAGCCTTTTGCCCAGAATGACAGCCACTCACGTAGAGGTAAATTAGAGGACAGGTTAAATATAACTTCGATCTAGTG
>VUQR01035405.1:15553-25933 GCA_015108515.1 Hemichromis elongatus
TTTATCCTGTTCTTTTCTTCTCTCACCCCAACCGGTCGCAGCAGATGGCCCCGCCCCTCCCTGAGCCTGGTTCTGCCGGAGGTTTCTTCCTGTTAAAAGGGAGTTTTTCCTTCCCATCGTCGCCAAAGTGCTTGCTCATAGGGGGTCATATGATTGTTGGGTTTTCTCTGTATGTACTATTGTACAATATAAAGCGCCTTGAGGCGACTGTTGTTGTGATCTGACGCTATATAAATAAAATTGAATTGAATTGAATTGAAAGCAGCCCTGTTAAACACACCGCATTTCTTCCAGTTAAGTTGCAGCATCCAGACGAAATACAGAATCAAACACGATTTACAACAAACCGCAATTTAGTACTTCCTCGAGTTAAAAGCAACGTTTTGAAAAGCTCTGTTATATTTAGAGCATCTTTTCAGTGGAATACGTTGCAATATGTGTGCATTTTGTCTCAGTGTTATTGTTATTTACATGTTCACATTCTCACAACTGTAAAACCTCACTGTGGATGTAAGAGACAAATCAGGTTGAATTTGCACCCATTTTTTCCCTTTCATTGTACAATATTTTATTTGATTGTATTTGATGGTTTGGGCCCCAGGAGGGGGTTCCTTATAAATAAGCAAATAAACAAAACAGGATAAAGAGCACTGGCATTTAAATGATATTTTATACAGAAAAGGCACAAAGTGTGTACTTAAGTAAAGAAAATGAGATCTTAGACTAAGTTTGTGGGTGAACCTTGCTAAAACACTTCTGGGTACCAGTTGGGTCAGTCCTAATCAGTGATTGCTTCGGTTTTTCTATGGTCCCCGCTCACCTTCTGTATTATTTGGTCATCTTTCTCTGTGTCGACATGTAGCTACAGGACCTTGTGCGTGCTTAGGTTTGTCCCTGTGTTCTAGGATCATTCGGCCTGAGCTCAGGGAACTGAGCCTCCTCACGTCCATGCTGTCTGGCTCTGCTGATAAGGAACCGAAATCACTGAAACCAACCCCGTCCTAAGAAGCAAAGTTTGCAGGTGACATTGAACATAATAATGTCACCTGGTGATAATAAACAGAGAAATTAAAGCATTGCCACGTTTGATACTCGTGAATGTTGAAAATGCTCAGTGGAGAAAAAGAGAGAGAGAAAAAACAATAAACATAAACAATAATAATAATAAAGATTCAAAGAACAATACTGTGGATGCTTAATCAGCATCCACACTAGTAAGTAAAATCAATTATATGCGAAGGGCAGTTTACGGCAGGGTTGTTTAACCACTAGGGGGCGATAACAGACCACAGAAGAGGTTGAACCTACTGCAGGATTCTACAGTGCTGGGTTTTCTGATGATTGAACACAATGACTGCACTGTTTGAATTCATTTTTAAAGGATATAATACAAAGTTAGAGTCTCTGAATTTACACGTATGTATATAAAACTTGGCCAAAATAAAAATCAGTCAATTCAATCGATGTTATCAGACGTCTTTTGTAGCTCTAACATCCTTCCAAACTAAGAGAAAATGTTCAGCCGTTTATTTTGAAATCACTGCAGGGCTGAACGAAGATGCTTCAGCACGGTCAGAACAGAAGCTGACATCAACGTTCTCTCTGAAGCATTTCTGGATATAGACGTTAGCTGGATTAACCGCCAGCTAAATAAATTTAAATGAAATTTCTTTAACTTTTAACTTAACTCCATTATCAGGTATTAGTTGGGAAGGAGCCAGACCTGCGTCTACTTTGTCTTACAAACTTTCCCCAGTGTGAGACGATATGAGGAGTCGCTACAGTTTCCCACTGAAATGAGTCTCTGATTTATTATTTCTGGTTCTCTGTCTGTGCACTGTTGCATGTATTTTTTTCTCATCCTTTTCTATTCTTACTCTTTCTATTGAAGTACATTACTGCTGTACTGGTTCTTAGTATAAGTTATTTCTGTATAGTTGGATATTTGAATTTTTTCACTTTTTTTGACAGTTTGCACCTTTGATCCGGACATTTCGTCCCACCGTGTACTTGAGTGTATATCGTTGGGTTGACAATTAAACTCTACTTGACTCCTTAAAGAAGCACATTTGGCCTGCAGCTGTATCTGATGGTGATAATAAGACAACTGTTGAGGGTTGGGATTGGGACATGACTGATCATATGGCTCCTAAAACGTTTGCATAATCCCCCGGCGGCATGCGGAGGTTAGAGTTTGATAGAAACCCTCCGTATGAGAAGAGTTCACCATCTTCATTAAATAACGGAGCCACGTGGGTAATATTATAAGAATCCAGTTGTGAAGGCTCAGCGGCCCTTTATTTTTGGTCTTTACTGGAGTTACTGGTTTCAAATGATCTTTATTTATGCTGCACTGAAATGAGCCGTGCCAGCTCCTCCCACTTTGAGGCCATTCTCCTTCACCATCAACACAATCCAAATGTTCAACGCTGCTCGTGCTCTACGAGTCCTCACCCTCACACAGCTGGAGGCCGTGGGCATCTATGTTACCTGACCTATGACCCTCCCGTCCTGTTTTACGTAAGCATCGTGGTCAGCTCTGACACGCTCTTATTTCTTGGTCCTCTGGATTAAAATCGCCGCCCTGCTCTTTTGTCCCCGTTGCCGTGGTGAATCACAGCTCGATTGGCGATGGCCTTCTTTCTCCCCTCACTGATGAATTCAAAATCCTGCTCTTCACATACAAGGTCCTAAATAATCAGGCCCCATCTTTTTTTTTTTTCTGTAGGTACTATTTGTACAATATAAAGCGCCTTGAGGCGACTGTTGTTGTGATCTGGCGCTATGTAAACAAAACTGAATTGATCTCAGGGTGAAATACTCGGAGCAGAAACTCAGAGTTTCCGTTTCAGACTGAATCATCTGGAGCTGAAGCTGCTTCCTGGAACAGGAACCATCACATAAATACTCCACTGAAGTTTCAAAATATCAGTCAACATTTCAGAGATCAGCACTTCGGTGTTTACAGAGTCAGCTGGATGCATGAATGAATGCAGTGGGATTTTTGTCAAAAACACCTTAAAATCATTTTTTAAAATCATTTTTCCTCCAGTGTGGAAAACAGCGCACATACAGCGCACAGCCCACAGCTTCGAGTCATATTTGATACTGTGGGCGAATTTTAGAAGACGTAATCCAGCATGACGTGCGTGTGCCGATAACTGGGAGCGCAGCGCCGGAACGTCGGAGTCCACCGTGGCTTCGGCTCCACGATGTCTCCGTTCACGTCTTCACCCCACCAGCTGCCGAGTAACCAGAACAGACACCTGCCTGCTAAGTAGAGCGCTCCAGCACCGAGAAGAAACTTCAGGAAGCCGAAGTCCTCGCCTCCGTCCCACCACTTCTTTGGTTTTCCACTGAAAGCTGAAGACAGAAATTCATAAAGGGTCGCCTTTAGAATCTTACTCTTACAAAAGAGAGATCAAAAACATGAAACGCCAAAACAGTCCAGAAGGACGGAAGGCTCTACAGCTCAGAGGAGGTGAACTGTCCCTTTAATATTACTGGTTCCTGACGTCGTCGTTACCTAAAATATTAATGGAATCTGGCTTGTGGTGCTAGCAGCTCTGAACAATGACGTCTAAACGCGAGAGCTTCATTTCTGGGTTTATGCCCGAAACTTTTACAGGAGCCGATTCTTCAGCAGACCCTACAGGCGATAGAAAAAGTGTACATCCCCTGTTTGAATGAAGAAGGAAATCTTGAAAAGCTCTTGAAGGTCTCAGCCTGAACCCAGAACTGAATCCAACCGACGATCTGTGGAGCGACGTGACGGGATGTACACGTTTTACATCTACTGTATATACAAATGTTTATACAAAAATCTGCACAAACAGCTCATGATCATCTGAGACAGTTGAGTGGAAGACGATTGGACGTCTTTTTTTAGATGTTTCACCACATCAGTGAGACTTCTGCACATCTGGATAAGAAGTCCACTTACCTCCAACTCGAGTACTTCTTGTGAAAGAAAACCAAAACGCAAATCATACCGACCAATGAAAATCTGGCTAAATAAAACCCAGAACTATGTGCACATCTCAGCTTGACCTTGGGTGACCTGACCAAAGAAGCCAGTCAGACATATTGAAGATTTTCTGCCATTCAAATTTTTAACTGGAAGACAGAAACTAAACGGAACCCTGACTGTAGGTTTACCTTCACGAGGCAGCTTCCAGTAACTGTACGCCGGTTGCCGCTTCCTGTAGTTAGCCGCAGGCCCGCTCCATGCCGATGCGTTGTAGTCGTAGTGCACCTGCTGCCCGTAGCTGCTGGGATACGAGTAGAGCTGCTGCTGCTGTGCCGTTGCTGTGGATCCGCTGTAGTTCTGCACCACGCTGCAGGTTTGCGGAGCTGAAGGATCCGAGTAGGGGATCTCTCCTATGCCCTGGAGCACATTCACGAAGTAGCCCATCTGGATGAGGAAGCTGGTGAGGTCCAGCTGGGGGTTCTGCAGGGCCTGGATCAGTTCACAGCTGATTTCATAAGTCCTGTCGAATCTGAACCTCCCTAAGGCGGCCGGGTCGTGCTCAGTGACGTACACCGTCTCCACCACCCGGGTCCTCACCCGGTAACCGATGATGATGCGGTCGATATTGGAGTTGTTGCTTTTGACACCGGACCGATAATTTTCCCTCACGTACGGCGGGAGGTCTGCAGAAGCGGGATACGTTTCTGTGTTCAGGTTGCCGACTTCAAAGTACAAAACCTGTAAAGAGAGTAAAGACTGAGGGCAGAGGCAGACCGCTGTGCTGTCGGCGTTACAGGAGGAATAAAACAGGCTTTCACTCCAGCTGCTATCCTGCTGTCACAGATCACCCCCGACGCTCATCTCCACCTGCTCCGCCCTGCCTCCGCTCCTTTCTTCATCATCTGTGTCTCCTCCTGTCTACACCGTGATGGAATAGCTCTACTCCAGCTCTGATGCTCCTGGCCTTGCTTCCTGTCCACTTGGTCTCCTGCACACAAAACCTTCTCTCCATCACATCAGCAGCTCTCCTTCTCCCCTACAGTCTGAGTCCTACTCCCACCTGCACACTCCCGCCTTTCCTTCTCTTTTCATTTCACTTACAATGAAATGTTGGCGTATTCAGATTCTAGCTGAGAGCTAGAACCAGCTAAGCGGTTTCCCTAACAGGAAGCATACTGAGCTCTACTTGTGAAACTACCAAACGAACACAGCACACCTTACTCCTGCTCTTCCTGGGCCTGCTCAGAACAGGAAGGAGCTCCTCCATGTTTCCAAACAGGTGGAAGCCGAAGCTACCATTCTCCGGCTGACAGTCTGACACCATCTGTAGAAACACAACAGGTGATAGCCTGATACACACACACACACACACACACAGACTACTGGACTGTTTCTATAGTTGATGCATGGTGAGCGTATCTGTTGAGCCTCTCAATGGTCACTAGAGGTGACACGGTCTTTACCTGGATGACTTTCAAACACCTGAAAATACACACATCCTGTCAGCGTCTGGCCTTTTAGCCGGCTGAGTTTACACTAATGGAAAAAAGGGAAGAATGCTTTAACGTGACCAGCGGCGTCGTTATGATCTTACCTTCATGGCGACCACCAGCTGGACGACGTCGCAGGTCACACACTGGTTGGAAAACCAAAAGAGCAGCTGGAGGCCGTGTCGTGGAAAAGGACGGCCGAACCCCGAATACATCAGGTTCTCCAGAGTGCAGAGCTGCCACTGAATCATGGTGGAGCTGAACATGCGACACGCTCTTATCCCACATGCAAGCAATCCCCTCAGGAGCTTTGTTTTCACTGTGAGGAGGCACTGCGCTGTTTCTGATAAACACTGCACTGTGATGTATCCTTTAGATTACATGTGTGCATCAGTGCGGAGTCACTGCAGAGCTGTCATTATGTAGAGACGCACTTATAAATAAAAAATAAAGTAATCTAAGTTAAAGAAAGAAAAATGTTTTTGTAGATGTCGTAAAAATATTTCAGTAAATATGTGGTAATATTACAGCTCTACTGTGGGATAAAAACACACACACACACACACACACAAGGTCCAGCTGCTGTATTTGACCAGGAGAGAAAAGGAGAGCTAAGTTCACTCAGAGATGGAGAAAGATAAGAAAGACAGAAGAAGCACGTTTACAGGCACGTAAGTCGTCATGTCTGTACATCTGTACATGTCACATGATGTTTTTTCATATAAACTGAGGCAGACTCAGTGTGTTTCACTTTTACTCAAGTGAAGACGTTGAATCAGTACTTCAACTTTTACTACGGTATTTTTCAACACTAGCACCTGGAACGTCTGAACGTTTGCCACCTCTGGGGATATGCGGAGTTTTCGACTAAAAGTTCTTTGGAAATGACTGTGACACCACACTAACTACACTAAACAACTAAACAAATAGGAGCCAATGTAAGGCTGCTGGTGACAAAGTGCACACAGAAGCTACTTAAAAAGCATTTTCTGCTGAGCTGGCTGTGATGAGTCAGAGTTTAAGGAGCCCAAAAAAAAAAAGTAATTCCTCTGAAAATGCTCAGGTACAAAGACTGAACACCAGTGCAAAAACAGACCAGTGTGGAGACCTGCTGCTCAGAACGTTAAAACAACAAAGTCTGGCTCCTAGGGAATATAATCTAAAGGAATAAGCAGTGGCTCGGGACTTTGGCACAGTACTGTATAGTTGTAATAATAATTATTTAATTATTTACATTAGTCCCGTATTATTATCCCGTATATTATTAACAAATGAGATCACTGAGTGCATTAAAACATTTATTTCAACAACACAACACTGGGCTGAGCCATGATAATGCAGTTCCTTATTTCTGAAAAAGCTTTATGATAGTCATAGAATCGCGATCAATCCAATGAAGCTATGAAATAACGATTTGAAACAAACAGCGAGCTGTAATCCAGAGACCATCGCTGCTGTAATAACGTCTGATGTGCTGTGTTCTTCTCTATTTACCGTTCTTGTTGTTTTCTCGCTCTGTTTCCCCATTTTCACGACGCGCGCTACAGCCCGGAGCGCTCCCGCCCCGCGAACGTCAAAATGCGAGCTCGTTCACGCCGTTCCGTAACGTGGGTCCAAGACGACGTCCACCTGCTGGCGTCATTTGCGCGCCGCCTAGCTTCCCATGCACTCTTCTTCTCTCGAAAGCCTGCAGATAGATGTTTCGATTTCAGGTGAGTGTATTTCTGTGGAAATAATCAGGTGTGTGTGTTTTTCCCGAGAAAGAGCTCCGATGAGTCCCGGAGAGCTCGCGGTGACCACAGAGCACGCTCTGTACGTGCTCAGCGTTCACTATTGTTTATGCGGCTGAACTCGGTGCGGCCTGCGAGGCAGCCCCCTTTCCTGGTGCTGAGCCGGGGACGGCGCGCCCTGCTTCTGCCCGCGTGGGTTACCGCACGGTACAGTAAACCAGCGTCCGCTGTGACAGTCCGGAGTGTGTGCGGCCCTGACTGTGTCATATTCGACCTCTGATGGCAGCAGCTAATCGACGCGAGTCTTACGCGATATCACGTCAGCATTAGCATCGGGGCTAACAAGCGCCTCTGCTAGCTGCCTGCTAAGTGCCAGAGTGCCGTGATAAGAAACGTCATTGTTCCCTGCAGGTAGTTTAAAGGGGGGAGGGGGGCTACTAATGGCTTGTCAGTACCTTAATGTTCGTCTTCGAGTCAATCTCGTCTGCGTTTCATGTTTTTCCAGTAAAAGTAGGGCCATTGTCTTAGCTAGCTTCTGCTAGTATTTGGCCAGTGGTCAATCCTGCTCCCAGTATTTACTTGCATGCTATAAATGCCAACTCAGGCTGAGGCGTTTCTTTTGCAGCTCAGTTTAGCACACTTTGACCGCTTCAAGGCCAAGTGTTGGTTGGAATCAGACTTTTTGGCACCTTCTTGATGTCTTAAATAAAAGTGTCATCATGGGTCCATGTGGCCCTGACAACACACCGATGATCAGGCAGTTTAAACTATAAGCCCCAGCATTTTATTCACAACATAAACCGTCGCATAACTCAAATCTGTCAGTTTCTCGAGAAGAATGAATTTACTGCTGCCTCTGAGGAAAATGCGCAGTGTTTGATAGTGAGGCACGGATCCAGCTTTTTCCAGCTCCGTTTGGATTCTGATACCGTTACTGTAGCTTTAGGTATCTGCCGGTGTGGTGCCAAAGTAGGTATCCCCGACAGAATTAGTTTCCCCTGCGTCAGGAGCAGGGCTGGGCTGTCCAAATCAAACAGTACAAACAACCCACATTCTTGATTTTTAGTTTACAAACACTTCTTATAATGAATAACTGCTCTTGAAATTTAAAATAATAATTATAATAAAATAAAAATAATTATCAGGCAGAATGTTCTTGGTTTCTTAAAATAATCCCGATACCACGTGAGAACGATAAATAAATAATTCTCTGTAGTAAGCTTCAATGTGAATGGTAATGTAATGATACTCATTTTTCACAAAACATCACTACTTCCTGCATGCTCCCTACACAGGGGAAACTAATTCTGTCGGGGATACCTACTTTGGCACGACACCGGTACTGATCTGATACCAGTGCTAAATAAAGTTATGTTTCTCACTGTGAGGAAGAGACTGGGCATCGACCTTATGCTTAAAACATCTGGCTTACCTTTAAAACTACATCCTTACCTTTGTATGGTGACATAGCCAGCATGATCACACCTATTGATTTTCAATCCTCAAGGTGAATGTTTTCACCATGAGCTGCCTGTCACAGGGCCTTGTTCAATGAGCTCCAAGTACTCCTCCTTCCTGACACCAAAAGTGACTAAATGTAAAAAGTAAATATACCAGTTAGCACAACAACCCTTACCTCACAGGGTCACGAACTACTGTACTTCCCAGCACCCAGAGCCTAGATATCAGGAAGAGCACAAGACAGTAAAAATAAAAGGTAATATCATCATATTTACTTAGATTCAGACTAAAGTGCGCGAGGCTGCTGCACCCGCATTGTTTGGTGCGATTGTTGTTTCTCCGAGTGCATTTTTGAAATCTTTCGAGCCTCTGCTGAGAAATTTGCTAAGCAGATTTTCAGTTGCTGCAGTACAGCGTAACGATGCACCTGGATCAATAACAAGATTTATTTGCAGCTATGGATTCTGCCTTTTACTTTCTGCTGCTCCATTAG
Organism: Hemichromis elongatus; assembly: GCA_015108515.1. NCBI lineage: Eukaryota > Metazoa > Chordata > Actinopteri > Cichliformes > Cichlidae > Hemichromis > Hemichromis elongatus. Next base: position 24,698 of record VUQR01035405.1, read on the forward strand.
TTGCCAAGAGGAAGCACAGATTTATGCCGATTGTGCTTCCTGGCACGGCGCTCTCTTTAATACGGGCTGAGGACGGACACTAGGAGTGTGCTGGTAGGAGGAGACCCCGAGCAGACCCAGGACGTGATGAGGAATGAAGGCTTTTGGCTGCTTGGGGAGGATGTGGGTGTCCACCAGAAGAGTGGAGGAGGTTACAGGGGAGAGGGAAGTCTGGGAGCATCTGTTTAGCTCCTGAGAACCCGTCTGGATAAGCATCGGAAAATGGATGCGTGAACATTTGTAAATGTCATTTTGTTTTTGTTTTCTGATAACAATATTTAACAATCAGTCAGCAGATAAGACGATGTTTAACAGCGTCAGCTGATTCAGGATAATTTCTCACAATGATCCTGAAGTAACAGCTGGACATATTTTAACCAATAATATTTATGTGTCGCTGGTAAAAACGTCATAACACGTCAGCGTTTTTTGATTGATTGATGACTAATCTCTGATGAGACTCACTGAACTGGTTGTGTGTGAGACTGGACACACCCGGAGGATGCTTCTGATTGCACAGCTTTACTATAAACGTCTGATGGAGCCGCGTGTTGTGCGGCATCATCGCCATGAGGAGTTTTGTCATTAGAGGTGGGAATCACCAGAGACCCCACGATACGATATTATCACAATACTTAACTCACGATATGATATTTTTGCAATTATTTTTATATTTTGTGATATCCTGAGTGTTGCAATACAACATTTTGTGAGTTATCACTCTTTTCTACTGCAGATTCTGTCCATAAAGGTAAACTTTATAATATTCATTTTATCTAATAACAAAGTCTGACACTCAGTCTCTCTCTTATTTAGTCAGTTTTATTGCTGACAAACTGAACAGTTTGTGTTACAGTCTAGTCCAGCTTAACTGAATGCAAGCATCTGAGGACTGTACAACTATAGCTCATCTGAACCTGCAGTTTGTAAAAACTATGCAGCCCCGACAGCAACGGAAGAATTTGCAAGTAAATTAGTGGTAAATTAAAACAAAATATAATTTTATATTAAAACTAAAAAAGTTTTAAATTTAAATAAAATGAATTGCGATCTGAATTGAAAGGTAGCTCTGTCATCATCATCATAATAATGTGTACTTTATTGATCCCCGTGGGGAAATTACTTCTCTGCATTTGACCCATTCACTCAGTGAAGCAGTGGGCAGCCACTAAGCAGGCGCACCGGGGAGCAGTGTGT
>VUQR01035405.1:57956-77110 GCA_015108515.1 Hemichromis elongatus
TTTGCATGTTTTTTTTTTTTTTTTTTTTCCCTGCCATAATTTTATCTCTCTTTTTCAGCTCCCTTGCTTCAGCATCTATAAATATTTAAAATCTTATCTGTAGCTGAACTTGTGTTTTATTATTCAAGACTTTGGTTTCTTTCATTATGAATAAGGTTCTCAGGGATAGCAAAACACAGTCAAAGGGAACTAGTTTGTTTTGTAATTTATCATTCCAGCTGAATAATTTTGGATCCTTAAGTCACCGAGGATAAAACGCAACACAACTGAACTGTCCTTCTTCCTGTCGTCTGTCACAACAGCTCAACAGCTTGTGTTGAATAAGATGTTTTGTCGGTGAGCCTTTTTTTTTTTCTTTTTTTTTTTTTTCTTTTGGTGATTCTTGATGAACGCTTTCCGTACCAAACTGTTTCAAATGTTCTGACTGTCGCCCGGCACACAGTGTTAAATGTGATTACTATCATCGCACCATATGCAAGAGCATTTTGAAAAAAGTGCTTCATACACTTAGGTGACATATCGTCATGATTACGTGTTCAAGTCGTTACCTTTGATTACTCTGAACATTTGAGTTGTTTAACAGTTTCCACACTGACATCATGCATTAGTTGAATAAGAGAAAGACTTTATTCCTCATCCCAAAGGTATGCGTGTTATGTTGGAATTTTTTCTCACTTATGCCAAGAAGTCATTGTTGCCTTTGATTTTTTTTTTTTTTTCACTTTTCTGTGTCCAGCCATATGTACAGGTTTACCCCCTTGCAGTAAAGAAAAAAATAAAGCCAAACATTTCCAAAAAGACTTTCAATTGTGTTTATATAATAATAATGTTATAAGAGGTAAAAATAATTTATTCGTCTCCTTTTAGAAATTTTGGTGTGAAATTGCAAAAATCTTGAGCTACAGTATTTGTTTCTCTATATTTCGCTAGGAAATTGGTGAAACAGCTGCAGCAATTTGGTATGATCACCTTTATTCTTTATTCTTCACGGTGGCACGGTGGTTAGCACTGTTGCTGCACAGCAAGAAGGTCCTGAGTTCAATTCCACCATCAGGCCGGGGTCTTTCTGTGTGGAGTTTGCATGTTCTCCTCGTGTTTGCGTGGGTTCTCTCCTGGCACTCTGGCTTCCTCCCACAGTCCAAAGACATACACTCTGTGGTGATCATTCCGAATTGCCCATAGGTGTGAATGTGAGAGTGAATGGTTGTCTGTCTCTGTGTTAGCCCTGCGACAGACTGGCGACCTGTCCAGGGTGTATCCTGCCTCTCGCCCTATGACAGCTGGGATAGGCTCCAGCACCCCCCGCGACCCTGAAAAGGATAAGCGGATGGATGGATGGATGGACCTTTATTCTTCAACTCACCTGAAATCTTAGTCCGCGTTCTTGTCATTTCTTTAAGTAGTTTTCAGGAATAGTTCTCTAGGTTTTTGAAGGGTATTCAAAGCTCTTCTTTGGATCTTGGCTGACTTTTGTTCTGTTCTCTGCCAACATAATCTTACACTGCTTCAGTAATACTGAGGCCAGTGATGACGATCCATTAAATTTGGTTGGGTTCAAAGACTGGACTAAAAATGAGTGAAAAAGCAGCCAATTTCCAGGAAGACCTGGAAGGCCTCCAGACAACCTAGAGATCTATTGATGAAGACCACTTTAAAAAAATAACAGGACACTGGCTCCTTGAAACAAAAGCATAAAAAATTAGGGGTGGCTCAAGACTTTTGAATAATATTGTAAATAAAACAAATAAATGACTAAAAACAGCAGAAATAGGCCAATAGCTCTTACAGTATTGCAACGTAGAGTGATGGACCAGGTCACGAGTCTCTTGTGTTAACAAATTTCTAAAATCTAACTGTAGTAGGAACAAATGGTCTTCTACACCAGCGGTCCCCAACCTTTTTTGCATCACGGAGCGGTTTAATGTCAGACACTATTTTTCACGCACTGGGCTTTAAGGTGTCGCTGATAAATACAACAAAATAAAATGATACGACCAAGACAAAAACTGTAGTATTTTGTAAATATAACAATAAACGCGAATTCACTGTGTAATTGTGTAACTTTATTAGCAGCGTTCTCCTGTCCTCCAACATTGAGAATAACATCCTCCTCTCTTCCCCTTAATGCTCTGTGGTTGCTATGGTAATGCGTAAATATTTTTTTCAAAATAAGACTCACAACATGGGAAAAGACCCAGGGAAACGGAGTTAATGATTAAAAACCCTGAAAAGTATAAATTTCCCACCCGAGCCTCAGCTTTCGCATCGCGGTACCAAACGACTGATGGACTACTACCGGTCCGTGGACCAGGGGTTGGGGACCGCTGTTCTACAATGTTCTGTCCTGCAGCACAGTGCAAGAAGACAAATGCCAAGCCACTAAAATATTGTAGAGAGGATGATTAGTATTATCAAAGATGGTCTGTACTTTTGTTACTGTACACCTTTTCACCACAAATCCCAGTGATGCCACAGTCCTGCCCATTACCTATCGCTAACACACAGCTGTAACAAAGAGGACACTGACAGAAAAAATCTGATAGAATCAAAACAGCATGTCACTGTTTACATTTGGTGAGTCTGCACTGCCTCTTCCTGTACGGGACATCTGCATTCACCAACCAGTCTGTTCTATTATCATAGAGGACACCTAGATATTTATAACTCTGCACCACCTCGGTGTCCTCTCCATGGATGCTGATAGGCCGAAGCTGGAGCTTAGACCTATGGAAATCTGCAACTACCCACGCATTTTTATTTTAAAGTCAACTTTATTTGAACATTTGTTTAAATCATGTTAGAGGGAAAGGCTCTAGAGGTTGCATCAACTATTTGATGAATATGCTGTTAAAAATGTTTAACTCTCAGACATTATATCCTCACAAGTGAATTTTCCTCACGCGTAACCTTGACGTTGGCAGTATTGTTGTTTTGGGGTTTTTATGTGGAATGACTCAGCAGCGACTGAAAGGACTGGAAATTAATTAGTAGACATCAATGTCTATGTTGAGAATTAGAAAATGAGGATAAAACTCAGCAGAGCAAAAGCAAACACTGCACACTCATATGTTAGTGTGTTTATTGTCAAGCAGTGTATTTACTAATGCACAAAAACGGATGGGCTGCACTGTTGGAGCCATGAAATAAACAGATGACGACCTTGTCAGGTCATTGGGCTAATGGACAGTCCCCGTGGAAGCAGTTTTTTTTGCTTGTTTGTTTTTGACTCTTTTTTTTTTTTCTGCATCTCATAAGGGAAACAAATGGACCTCAAGCTCACTCAGCAGATGTGACACTGGTGGCTTTATTATGAGAAATGGCTAGAAAGTGGCACAGGACCCAAATGTGACGCAGTCACAGCTTTGCTGCCTGGACCTCGGCATTTGAAGGACGATAAACATACAAAAAGAGAATATCAAAGTAAAAGCAAATATGAGGAGCTCACCTCAGAGCTCGGTCTAAGCTGTGGCGTGACTTTGAAGGTTTGTGTTTAGTGTTTGTAGTCCATGGGTCATGCAGGTCTGCTTGGATAAAGTGCTGTTTTTGGGATGCATGCAGTGTAGAACCTTAACAGGTTGATTAATGCCCGTGAGCACGGGCAGCGAAACTCTCTCAATCCCAATTTCACTTTAGAGGATTTTCAGAGGGGCAGGGAACTGAACTCTTTCGAGAGCCCGTGAGCTTCGGTTCATTGCTCTTCTGTTGGTTTTCTTGGAGGGGAGGGCGAGGCGTTTTGGACCAGTGGAAAATGAGCGTAAGAAATGGAGGGCAAAGGGTTATTGGTACAAAGTCAAGGTCTATTCAGATTCAAGTACCCTTAACAGAAGCAATTTTACCTTTCTGGATAATTGTGTTTGGGTTGTTCAGATTGCCATATCTGAGTTTGCACTCTGTCGTTACCTGCCTGCTCATCATCTAACTCACCTATTGCCATTATTTTCATTTCCCTATTTAAAAAAAAAAAAAAAAGTCAAAAAGTTATTTAACAGTTTTGTCCTTGTATCCTGTTCGTTAATTTATTGTTGTAGATATAGCATTGCTTTGTGTTTTAGTTTTCATTTTACACTTTTTTTGTTGTTGTTGTTTTGGAAATGGAACTTGGCCACAAGCGCCCTAGTGAGGTTCAACACAGATGCTTGCCAATACAGAGTGGCTCACAGAGACAATCCTTTCCAAACATGTCGGATGGAGATGAGGTGAGAAAAACACCGAACTGGGAGAACCCACTTCTGTGTAAAATGCTATATCATATTTCAACTAAATCCAGGGGAAAATGCACTGATATGTGTGATTAATTGCAGACACTGGGGATCACAGATAATAATGTCTCTTTCATTTCTCAGACAGCTCTTAAAACTATGCATGCTGGAGGGAAAAACACACTTTTATTAAATTGGGGAACCTGTTCTACAGAAATATATTTTCAAACTAATCAGTTCTCAGGAATGCATGAACTCGGGCTTGAAATCTATAATGATGTCATCCTGAGAAAGAGCCAATCGCCACTGATGCATTTAAATGCCGAGAATGTGTTTGCCTCTGTTTAGACCGTGTCACTGCAAATGACTGCACCGCCTTTTCCGCACCTGACATTTTCTCCACTAAACACTCACCGAGACCTGTGGCTATTCATCATCTTGTCAGCACCAGTAGACATCCATCATCCACTCTCACTGTGTCTGTCTGTAGCTCTCACTTCCTTTCACGCAAACAGACGCGCGCACGCGCACAGGCCATGAGGGTAGTGAGGAGGGCCCTTCAGGCTGACACATTAACGGGCCTCATGGGAGATTGCATGGGTATGTGTGAAGGATGAGTCCGCTAACCATCTCTGTACTGGTGTTTTCATTTCCTCTAGCCAAAGTTCTGTCTGTTTTTTCTATATTCTAACTGGAAATAGTGCAAACTGAATAAAATGCTGATGCCGGTAAACGGCCTATTTCAGGCCTGAGTGCTCCACTAAAGCTTGGCAGGGTCTGGGTACACCTTATTCATTTTTCATGTTTTAATTTTAGCATAGAATGTACTCTGCATCAGATGCCTTGGAGTTGGGCTAATTTGTGATTGTGTTCTGTGTGAAAGCAACTAGAGAAAGTGGGGTTCAGAATGAAAAAAGAAACGGTGTCTAAGAAAGATAATGAGCTAATGAATATTCTGCAGTAGGACTATATTTACTCATCTCTACACTAAACTGTAAACAGTATTTATTAGTGTTTTGTTATCTGCAGCATGTTTTTCTTTTTCATGTGCATAGATTAAAAAAAATTAAAAGTAATTTAAGGGAATCTGTTGAAGTCAAGTATTCTCGAATATAAATGAATTCCAGGAAGTTTTTACTGACACGGGAGTGATTCAGTTGGAAGGACCAGAGTCATGGCTTCATCACAAAAAACTCTATGACTGAATTATGCAAAGCACCATCTATAAAGGATTTTTTTTTTAGAAGAAGTTCTGCAGGATAGATGAAGTTTAAAATGAGCTGTTTGGCCACAATCCCCAAAGGAGTGTTTGGGCAGTAAAAAGGTGCAGCATTTAATGAACACAGAACCTCGCCAACTGTTAAGCAGCAGGGCGTAAATATTATGCTATGGAGTGTGTGGCTGCCAGTGGCGCAGGAAATATTACAGGGCTGGAATGAAGATGGATTCCACTAAGTTCATTGGAGAGAGTAAAAATGGAAATAGACTGGCTTCTTCTGAGCCCAAACTTACTTAAAAGTCCATCAAGTCCATTAGAAATCTTGCAGCGCGAAGACACCAGGAGTGACGGCAACAAGCTCTCAGCGCACATCCACATGAGGCAAAGAGTTAGGAAATCCTTCAAACCGAAAGTATTATAAAAGTACTGACTGAGAAAGGTACCTAGACTTTTGCTCACGGTATAATCTGTGCGTGTTAGTGTCATCATGTGAGGCATTTTTGAGTATATTGGAAGATGTTAGCATGTTTGTCCCCAAACAGAAAATTTACAGGTGACTGGAGTAAGTGTGCCCAGGGGTCATTTGCCCTCCACCACTTTAAACTCTTTTAAACTTTGTTTTACTTGATTTTGTTTTGCTTTTTTTTACATTTTGTTTTCCCTGCGAATAATTATCTCTCTCTTTCTCTCTCTCCTTCTATATGCTTTAAATATAAATCAATAATGTGTCAAACTTGTTATATTCCTTAAAAGGCTTTATTTGATTGTTTTTAGACAAGTAGGCAAGTAAATGACGGTAAAAAAAAGAAACACTGACTCTTGTTTTTATTTATTAATAAACAAATTTAAATTAATCTTATAAGATTAATGTGATTCAGTTTTACTCGCAATATAAAATCAGCTTAAATTTGGCAAACTGTATTTTAAAAATATTCTTTTTATTTATAAATGTAACAAAATATATAATAAATTAATATTTTATTTTTTATTTTATTTTTTAGTCTGTGACGCCCGTGAGGGTTTTGTTTACCCACAATGCACAGCGAAACAGCCACGTAAACGTAAACTACTGCAGCATTAGCGCTTCCTGCGGCTTGCCTAGCTGCTTCAGCTTCCTGTATAGCTACACCTTCCAGATGTGCAGATGATGCAGCACACATTTCCCAGGTATTGCATTATTGCTCTGGGTTGCAGATGTGCTAACTAACTAGCTGTTGATCGCCGCGCTGATTAAGCTAACGTTGAAGTTCAGTGCTGTCAGTGAACAAGCTAATAGTTAGCTGCTAATCTATGCTAGCTGGTTAAACTGTTCTGTAGATTTTAAAGTGTTGTTTCCACACAAGATAAATTGATCGTTAACACCACGGGCAAACGTTAAAAACACAGTGTAACGTCGGGTAATCTACCGGTTTAATATTCGCACATGTAAACATTGCGTAGCCTTAGCTAAGGGAGCACTGCTCTTAAAGTTAGGATTAAAGTAGCCGAAAGATGACAGTCTAGTGTCGTTGTCTTTTTTTGAGTTAATCCGGGACGTAACATTGTCCTCACGCTTTGTATTTGAGTTGTCTTGAAGTTTTGAGATCTTTCCCTTTTTTTTCTGGGTGCGGTAAAACCATCTAAAAGCCTGACATCGACTCCTCGTAACGTGCCTTCATTCAGTCCGTGGAGCTGTCCATGGTTCTCACTTGATGTTTATTGATTGGAAGTTTACATAAAGGCCATAGTTGAGTAGAATAAACCTTCAGTAATCTGCAATTTAAAACTCTCTGTGTGCAACAACAGAAAATACAGTAAACCGAGAGCATTCAAATACTTCGTATTTCCAATAGGTTAAAATTGCCTCCAACTCATTCATAATTTTAGTGCTATGACAGGAAATTAGAAATTTTGCCCTGTCTCACATGGCTATGGTGTCTTTACCAGTTACATATTAATTCAAGATGTAATCAGCAGCTATGTTGAGCCTACTTATGGTACAATTTCATGCACACGTTTTGAGAAAGTTTCCTAACAAGCAGACAAACCTAACCAATTACAGTGTAGTGAATTAAATGAGTGCACTTTTAAGCTGTACAGTAGATGGATGACGAAAAATGTGCTTAAAAAGCCAGTGATTAATGTGACAAAACATTTCGTTTTAGTGGTTTTAGACTTTCTACAGGGTGGTAAATGTGCATCCAGGTGGAAGTAAGTGAAATTCCCATTGAAGAAGATGATATAGGGCTCACTTTAGTTTCCTGTGGTTCAGACTTCAGGAAGGCATCCAAGCTCAGTCAGATTTCTGCGAGCGAACTTCATCCACATTTTGACTCTCTCCAGTTTGTTTTTGTTAATCAAGGTAAAGTAACAAAACTGGCAGATGTATTGCAAAGGAGATGAAAATGACCTGACGTGCGCTGCTGCCAAAACCTGTATTTAAATCATGTTCACAACTTGAAAGGCACCAAAGGCAACCTAAGCTCATGAATGTATAATTAAAAATTTCCTAAGTCTTCCATGCTGGTTCAACGTCACCAAAGGCCCCAAAATCAATTTAGAATAAAGTTAAAATATTTTTTTTAATAAATAACTTTACATGTAATGGAACTAGCTTTATGCTTTTAGCTAGTCATGTTTGGTAGTGATTGAATTTGGTAACAAACGGACTGCAAGCAAATAAACATTTCATCTTGAGGCACTGCTTTAATTTTGAAAAAAATGTTTATATTCTTCCTCCATGTGTTGTATTTTGAAATTTTCTGGCATATGCCTGGAAGTACTCACACTCTCCTTCTATACTGCTTTTATATATCACACAGGTAGATGGATGCTTTAAAATATTTCTTTATTATATAGTACATCTCCAAGCACGACACTTGGTGTTGATATTGTTTCTAACTGCTGTGATAAAAGCATATAGAAGATATTCTCAATTGTGTTTGTCTTTTCATTCGACCTTGGTCTGATTTTGAAGGTAATTTGTAGTTGTGGTACCTGACAGTTTGCTGATTCTGCTCACGTCACGGTTTCTGAGGACTTGTCAGTCAAGCAGGAAGGAAATTGAACGGAATTCAAATCACATGCAGGGGGACAAACGCAGAAAGTGTCCCGCTAATGCACATTCTCAGCTTTATCAGTAGATACCAGTGGTCGGGGGATTTTGAATGCAACATTTTTTTTAAAATAAATTATTATATATAAAATAACACACACACACACACACACACACACACACACACACACACACACACATACACATATATTTGTGCTGTTGTTGCTTGAGTACTAAAACAAACTGCGATAAACAGAAAGCAATGCTGTGACCAAAGACTGAATGTTTTCTTGCAAGTTGCAACTTAATATAATTTTCATTGGTTTTTTTTACTGAATTGCTATTGTTCAAGTATTAGTCATTTAGTCTGAATTGTCATGAAATCTATAAAGAATGTGAGAGCTTTGTCAACAAATCAGAAACCCAATTTCTTCCTCAGTGATGAGAAAGCAGAGCATTCCCTTGCTGCACTCACAGATCTGTGCCATCTCCTCACAGCCCGTATCCCCTGTTTGCAGGCCTTCAGTGAGACTGCCAGAGCTGTAAGATGTCGATGGTGTTGTTTGCCTCTGTGGTCCGAGTCGGGGACGGCCTGCCTCTCTCAGCATCCACTGATTATGAGCAGGACAAAGAGCTTCAGGAAACAAAGAGGCTCCTCAAAGGTCTCTCCAAGAAACTCGGCCAGTTTCCTGACCGCTGCACACTTAGGACTGGACCTTACAACGTCAAGTAGGTCTCTTAGCAAAATATCCATTTATTCTGCTCTGTTAAATAACTCTCAGTATCAACACGTTTCAAACGGGTCATTTTGGTGTATATTTGCTTTCTGTTTAGCTTAAGTAAAGATAAGTAAAAACATTTTTTTTTATCAGATTGCTTGTTTGTTTTTTTTCTTCGATTTTGACTAAAACCTCTTTTGGAGAAGAGCCGAATTATTCTGAGCATTTTTAAGCGTCTGCATTTTCAATTATAGGTATAAAACCAAAATATAGACAATGCATTTTTAATGACCCGTGGGTGCTGAAAGAGCCTGCTGTTGACAGTTTTACTACTTTCTTCCTGACCCTATAACACACATGTGGTTAAAGAAACTACAGCAAAAGCTTTTACTTTTGAGAGATTTGACAGCTCGGGCTTGATTTGAGGTGTCAGACAGTTTCTAAAAGCATCGCTTGTGCTTAGGGAACGGCTTTGAAACTCTCTCAAGCATTTTTTGTTAAAAGCTAATTAGTCTTATTACGACAGAGGACGTGACCTTAGAGAACCTCACCGCCAGCCATCAATGGGCCGGCTATACCTTTCAACAACAACAGAGTCTCCTTTTGATTCGTCTCTTTAATCAGCGAGAGCCTGAAGTTTCTGAAGAGTGCGGACGTCTAAAGGCTGCTGAAGGTCAAAATGAAAGAGGCGGCGTTTAAAGTCACCGGTTAATCTGTCCTGTGATATTCCCGGTTCTTCAGTGGCCCTAATATTTGTGTGTTGCGAAAGCTAGATGAAATTATTTTTTCAGCAGATTTAGTTCAGTCTGTTTTAGAACATGGGCTCGCTTTCTTAATCCCACAAGTTTTACACAGTGATTTAGAAAACGCACATCAATGGAAGCAATTTAGGGACTAGTTTACTACTGTAATATTTGGACATACTCGAACTGTAAGTCATAGTTATGAGTCATCAGTTATACCGTGGGATTTAATGTAGTTTTATTTTACCTGTTGCTCACAGTGGAGTTGTGATTTATTTTCTAATATTCGGTGAGGTTTTATAGGCACAGTCAGGGAGCTCGGAGACAGATATTGGCAAACGTATTTGTCCACAGGTTTATTGTAAACCACATTGCGACGCCTCCTTTGAAAACGCACTATACTGGTAGTACATTATTGCAGCTTTTATTTTATTATAAATGCACAACCAACTCGTGAAACTAAAGGACACAATAAAAAATAATCCATCAATTTTAATTTTGTCCCTCACACCCAGAAATGTAGGTCAGTTTCCTCAATTTCTGATGCGTATGTATGCGGCTACTCATTGATGTGCTGGTATCAGATTGACTCTCATTGCTCAGATATCCTCAACACTGAGCCTTTGCATTATGATCATCACATTAGCCTCAACTCTTTGTTGACATTCAGGTTTTATATTCTTTTAGATGTGCTCCGAGCTATTCTGGTAATGTGAACGTCTTTGTGTTTGGGGAATTTAATTTGCATTTAGTGTATCAATTAACACTGCAAGGCCAGCAGATAGTTGTTCTGCAGAGGTGGGTTTGGATGCGAGTGTAGCCATTGTGCGAAATTAACTGTGAAAGTGTGGCGTTAAAGCAGAGATGCGCTTAAATTGCGTTTGCTCTGTGTTTAGAGCTGTAGCCAGCAGAAGTCAGAAATGCCTTTTTGGTCCTAATTACAGATTCCCAGGGTTTCTGTCGAGAGGAAAAGTGGCGTTCTGCATTAGAGCAATAATATTTGTGTGTGTGTGTGTTTCAGTTTTACAAGCTCGCTGGGCGTTGGATACCTGATGGTATGCACTGCAAGTTATCCCAATGTGTTGGCCTTCTGCTTCCTGGATGAGCTACAGAAGGAGTTTATCGTCACCTATGACACCAAACGGATTACCAGTGCCATGCGGCCCTACTCCTTCATCGAATTTGGTGAGTCTGTGGAACTGTGTTTAAGCCAAAACTACCACGTGGGGAATATTAGGTCAGGTTTTCAAAATAAAATGGGTGCCATGTCTCATGTTAGGTCACAGTGAGTACATTTCAGATACAAAAAAGAGAGAAAAGGTCAGGGTTTGACATGAGTGATGGTTAGATGGCCTGGGACTAGTAAAAAAGTGGTTTATGCTGGTTGATTGGCGGCTAACCTACCAAATCTACTTATGACTTCACCTGCAAAACAAAAACATTCTATCAGTCATCGTTACCTGAAAGTTTTTTTCTTGCCATCCTTTTAAACAGGCTTTTGTGGACGGGCCTCTCATATAATAGATTTAGCAGCATGCTTAATGAGTAAAAATAATTTTATTTACCAGCACTGAATTTTGTTGGGTTTTTTTTAAATGTATTATTTAAATTTATGTTTTTAAAGCAAGATTTTCACTGTTGCTGTCTGAATTTTAAAAAACTTCATGTAACGGGTAGCAGTGTGTCAGAAACTGCTTTCTCATTGGCTAGTGACTTGTCAATCCCAAGCATCGGCGACTGTACGCTTGATAATCCTTAATAATTTTCATTTATTCCATTGGCAGATTTTTGCACTTGTTTTAAGCAGAAATGATCTTGTATTAAGTGCAAAAAATCTGCCAGTGGAACAAGTGAAAATGTTCTAGTTTCAAGATTCACTGTCTTAAAACAAGTTTATATATCTTACTGAAATGATACTCTTTAGCTGATTGTGTCTTATTTTAAGTGTAATGAGATATTTTTGACTAGAAATAAGACAAATGTACTTGGTGAGATTTTGAGCTTTTGCAGTGAACAAACGTAAACGTGCTGTCATCCACCGATGTTTGAGCTGCACAAAGACAAAACTCCAGTTGTAATAAAAGCTGTCTGTATGCACACAAACTGTCAGCTCGGTTTGTTATGATCTTTAAATTTGGCCACTTCGCTGCAGGCTGCCAGCAGCTGTCCTACTTTCTGTCACAGTCATACCTGCAGCACGCGGAGGTGAGTCTAAAGGGCAGCATGGAGTCTATTCTACTAGATTTATTTCAGAGCTTTGGTAACAGTAGTTTGCAGATGTAAATAAACATAAAGATACGAATAAACCATTTCAAATATAATTAATGGACTAAATTCGGTTTACATATAAAACATTGTTTTTGTGGACAGTAGAACTGAGCCACTGGCCCAGCGTGTGAAATGGCCTTTTTGTTATGTAATTTGTCGTATGCAGTGTTTCTGTGTCTACTGCTGATCGAAAATGTTGTTTTTGTTTATTCAGAAATTGTTTTACAGTTAGACGACTTTGCTTCCACATTAACAGCATCTTGCTGTGTCAGACCATGGGTGCATTTGGTTCTCCCCCAGCTTTGCTCCTTGTATTATTAATCAGCTCTTTGTTGTGCTGACTGTTATCCCTCAGACACCTTCATCCAGAAGACCAAACAGCGCTACAATAACCCTCGTTCCCTGTCCACCAAGATCAACCTGGCTGACATGCAGACAGAGATCAAGCTGCGACCGCCCTACCAGCTCTCCCCTGAGGACCTGCGGGCTATCAATGGATTCTCAGTGCACGCACCTTCAAAGTACAAGGGCATAGGTAGGACATAGGCTGCACACGTATGCGTACCAAGTGTGAGACAGGCTTGTAATTAACTTATGTACGAATGGTACCTCATACAAAGATGCATTCATTTATATGCATAAATATATACACAGGGTGTGCATGCACATTAAATTTAGATATTTGATCTTAATACTTTTATCTCATTCTTAACACTGATGGTACTGACCACAAGACTGTGACGTAGGGTTAGGGTGGGGTAGGGTAGGGTGACTCTAAGGCTTTCAAAGCAGACCCTGATGAAGACTTGAAGTCGATATGCGATGCTCTGTTTTGCTTGCTCATTTTAACCTGAACAAAATGCCTCGGCAAGCATCGGATTTATTTTTTTTATTTATTTATTTTTTTAATATTGAGGTTTTTCGGACAAATCTGTGATATTAAGCCAGGGCTGTAGACGAACTTTTTGTCTAATTAACAGTCTTGTCAACACAAAGTTCTTTATTTGGAGCACAGTTCTAAAAGAAAGATAAATTACTGAAAAAGTGCTTAAAACAGCTCAAGATATATTAAATCAAAAGAAAATCTAAATTAAAAGGACCTCAAAGTGTCTCAAAGGCTTCAAACTGAACATCTCAATATCTGAACAGCTTGATATCTTATGGACGATCCTCCATTGCAGTCAGATGCCCCTCAGATGGCCAACTGCTGTAATTTGGCCTTTTTTTTTTTCTTCCTTTTTTTTTCAATGTGTCTATGATGACGCCTATAAACTGGGCGACATCATTACTGTACATGCGGTTTACATTCAAGCCATTTTTCTTGTGAAGAATTAATTCAGACTTGAACTTAGTGAACGGAACATCTTCTTTGGCGATATCGTAGCCAATGGTAAACTTAATCATCATCTCGACCCCCTCTGATGACCTGTTTGTTGCTGCCTGCTGCTGAAAAGTAGTGAGGAGAGGGGATACTCGGGCAGTGTATTTAATGTGCCATAAAGTGTGTTTTCTGGATAGATTGTGCTTTTTAGGCACTTCAATTCGAAACATATTAGCACCAGTCACACATGCAGTATTGCTGGCCATGGTTTTTCCACACTGGCCACAGCAGGGGCGGTCCTAGCCTGTTTGGTGCCCTGGGCAAACCCCCCATATTTATGTGTTTGTGTGTGTACATATATATACTCACCTCTCTCTATCCGCCTGTACTTTCAGAAGTACACACACACGTAGGCCTATAGTAATATCTGGACCACAGCCAATCAGAGAGGTCCAGCCCTTGACTATCTCTGATTGGTTCAGACCATGATATGGGCATAATGTGTGTCTGTTGTGGACCACGCTGGTCGCACCAGTGTGACCTAGGATTTCTTTTAGTCGCACCATTGAGAAATTATGTGTGACCAAATTGGTCGGACTCTAGAGCCCTGTAAGCACCGCCGTACGTCAGAGTTCCAGCACAGTCAGCAAGTACTACACACCTGCCATGGATGCACATTTTTCTTGTGGTAAACACATTTCTCTGGACTCAGGGCCTCTCCAAAGGATCCTAGTCCCTGATTCTTTTTGTGCTGTTTGTTCACGCCTCTTTTTGTGTTATTATTAATATGCAGTTTCTGGTGGATTATAAAGAGAAGAGGAATCGATGAGTATCAGAGAGACTGCGTGTGATGAGATCTTCCTTTTCAAAATGAATCCATTCCACTGTTGCTTTGTCATAGCTCAGACTGATCGTCCAGAAACACAACCCCTTTTGGGCGCACTGTCACACCTCAGTTGCCCCGAGCTAAGCGATGCCACCTCGGGTCACTTGGAGCTGTTGTGTTTCCCCCTGACAACCGAGGGAGCAGCTCTCCACGCTCTGCTCACTCTCCGCGGACCTTCCCTGTGTCTTGTTTTTCTGAGAACATAAATCATTTTATCCTCAGGGATGAAGTATGCTAATCTGATAATAGTGACACATTAATTCTTTTATTCCGCAAGAATGTTTTGAAAGTGAGATTTAAAAAACAGCACATTCTTGGCTTATCTTTGCCATTCAGGGATTTATTCCCTTTGTCCTGCACAGAATAGCTTTTATATATATATAAATGAAATTTTGTCAAATCGAGTTGCTTTGTTGTACTTTGAAAAGCAGATTTAGCCGAGACTTTCGTCCTTGTTCTCTTCCAGCTCCCACGCAGATGTTGGAGCCGGTGACTCTCCCGGGTATTGTATCCTGTGTGCTGAGCATCCTCTGTGGAGGGCTGAACCTGCTGCGAGGAGTCCACGCTATAGAGAGCATACTACAGGTGAGGGCGTACTAGAAACGACTTTCAGATTCAGTTTCTCTTAAAGGGAAATGAATGCTCAATGCAAGGCTAGTTCTAGTTTGATACTTTTGGCTGTCAGTTTTATTTGTAGTAAGAAACTTTGAGGACAAACGAATTCCCGAGGGCTTGGAAAGTAGCTCCATCACCGAAAAGCAATCAGGTAGTCAGGAAAACGCAGACTTTAAAGGCAGTGTGACTTATTCTAAAGAGAAAATGATGGCAAAGACTTCACTGTAAACATTTATCCAGTTTACTGACGAGCTGCCCGGCTCAACTTTGACGTCATGAGCCACTAACATCTCCTCACTAACACTAACTGATTACTGATTACGGTCTGTTTGGGCTCACGTCGCTACCACATGCCTTGATAGAGCACCTGTCACATCATACTCTATGAACTAGATTAGGTCACAGTACATGAATAAAGGAACTTCGACATGTTCTTGTCTTATTGGTTTCTTTATTTGTCCCTACACGAATGACTAGTGCTTAAAAAAACAAAACAACACAAAAAAACCAAGCATTTTCTCTGTGTCTGCAGAATGATGATGAAGACTTTAATTACGTGATTGCCTTCTTCCTCGGCACAGCGGCCTGTCTGTATCAGGTAAGTGATAGTCTGCGGTAAGGGGAGCCCATCACTGGCTGACTAACAGCCCTGCACTTTATAGCTCAGCAGCTTGTCAGCTAGACATTAGCAAAAGCTCAGTGCCTTTCGGTCCAGTACTTTCTATAAAGATTTTGCTCAGCTCATTTTTGTGCAGCTCCTGATACTAAATGGATCACCACAGACTGGTAGACACAGTGATGGGCACAGAGACATCAAATGGGATTTCTTATGAAAACATCCTTTTCAGTCATGCGGTGAAATACGCTCTCTCTCTTTCTCCTTTCAGTGCTACCTGTTTGCCTACTTCTCAGTCTGGAGGAACAGCAAGTCCTTCCTGGCCTTTGCACTCATCTGTCTGTCCAACATGTATTTGTACGAACTGAGGAACATCTGGCAGATCCTCTTTCACGTTGCAGTGGGCGCCTTCATGACCCTGCAGATCAGACTGAGGCAACCGCTGGGCAAAGCACCGGACTACAATGTCTGACAAAAAAAAGAGCTGAAACTGAAAGGACTAATGGACCTGTAGTGTGAAAATTCTGGAAACAACAAAAAAAAAAACAACAACAACAAGCATTTCAATTCAGTGAGAAAAGCCAAAAGAGATCTCACAGCAACGCTGTAGTCCTGTTCAATAAACCCCAGCAGCTGTGAACAGATCTCAGTTTGGACTCTCTGCTGCAGCTTGAATCATTTATGGACCTTACTGGGAAGCCATTGCCCCATAACAATTTTCGACTTCCTTTCAGTGCATCCATTCCAACCTGCAGGACGGATGCGGTTTTTCTCCCTCTGCAAGCAACAAGTTAAGTATTGAAAGTGACGCCGCTCACTGCCAAATGCATCAGCTCAACAGTCACAAGACGGGACACAAACTTCAGTTTCTTGTTCAGTTATTTTTCAGCTTCCATGTGAACCCACTGGTACTTCATCAGGTGCACGACTGGTTTCAGTCGGGGTTTCAAACTATGCAACGCTGCCTTCTGCACGTGTGTGTGAGTCCCTCATTTCAGTCATATCTTATTTCATAAGTCTTTGTCATCATGTAGACCGTTCTGCTTATTTATTTACCCACTCATTTCTCTGACAAAGTGTCTGAGAAGAACTGTACAGATTTTATGAATTTTGCTTTGCGATCAGTCCACTTTTATGCAATGTGTGTCTGTTTTTTAGTCACAAGGTAGCTCCTGTTTCAGTCGACGTAAACAGGCTGTTTGCATTCGTACCCTACTTCCTCGCCTACACAGCCTCAAGCATATGCCAGTGTCAAGTGACTCTGTTAATAAACAGGTCTGTGTTGGCAGCAGTATAGATGCATAGCTGCATTGTCAAAGCCAGAGGCAGCCTGTATCATCTGAACAGCCTCTGGCCTGTTCCCCCCCTCCCACCGAGCCCCTCGGTTCAGACTTGGCTGCCATTTCTAAAAACAAAAACAAGAAGGAAAAAAACGAAAACTCGTCTCTCACATTTAGCCTGTATCAAGGATATTGGCAGTGTTCACATTTAACACGATTATGACACAAAGTTGCCATATTTATCGTCACTGGGGGATTTATGGCGCGATTTCCTGGCTTTCCTGCATCATCCCAACAACTAACAGCAAACAAAAGGAGAAGAGGAGAGAATTGAGTCACACTTTTTGTTTTTTTTCTCTCTCCCCCACTCGCCATGAGCAGCTTCACAGTCGTGCCAAGGCTGTCATGACGTCTTTATTTTTTTAATTTACATTTTGTATTTATTTTGGATGATCCCTGTCTCACTGGAAGAAGTGAAAATGAATCAGAGCGCAGCCGCGTACGCAGCTATGCTTCCACATCCATCTGGCATCTGCACTATTGTTCTGTCCAGAGACTGCTGTAACACTTCATTCTCGTGTGATTCATCGTCTGAATGTTCTCTGCTTTTCAGCATCGGGTGCCACACCTACATGACCTAATAGCTCCCTTTTGTTTTTGTTTTTTTAAAGCCCTACGGCTCAGACTTGATTGGAACTGAAATGTGATTCGCTAAATTCCAGATTGTTCCAATGTTTTCCAAAGCAGTTACAGTAAATGTGCTGTGTGGGTGTGTGCTGTAAAATAGGGAAGTTAAAAGTCAAGGATTTAAGGTAATCCAAGTGTGGAACATGAATGTGATCATTTACAGGTCTTTAAATGGAATTTGCTAATCTAAACATTGAATTTATTTTATTTGACACTAGAGAGTTGTAGGAGTTCGCCTGTTAGGATTACAATACAAAAACCTGTTAAATGTTAGTGTTATGAAATGTGGAAAAGATGGATTTAATTTGATGGGGTAAATGTGTTGGAACGCTAGTTTTAAGCAAGTCTTGGTAGCTTCATATCAGCCATTTTTTTTATGTTGCACGTGCACATCATGATGTGATTTGGTCCTCAGAAACATACCTACTCTGTGAGCAAAGCTGTGGAACACTGAACATTAAAAAAAAACATTTCCATTTTAATGATCTTTTTCTTTTTTAAAAAAAAAAACAAAAATCACAGCACTGTCAGTTTCATGCTAAATTCAGGGATTTCTGGTACATGTTGCAGTAAAACAAAAAAAAGCTGTTTCTCCAGGAGCAGCGCTGCTCCTCCTGAGCAGGAAGTGCTCCTATTTTCACAGATACGCGCTGCCTGCCTGCCTGACCTGCTCAAATTTGAACTTGAATGTCAGCGTGGTGATAATGTAATTGTAGCAACGCTCACATAGTTAGAGGCCAACAGGTTGGCTGTTGAAAAAGGTCACATTCATTAAGTCTGGAGATTTTGTTTGTTCCATCATGCATTTGAATTCCCCGGGGAAAAAGAAAAGCAGAGGAAACACTGTTGTTGCTGCAGCTGATGCATTACAGTCGATGATGATTCTTATTTTATCCAAGCGTGCTCGGTTTAAATTGGGAGGCTTCAGTTTTGATTACAGTCTGGCACTGCTATGTAAATGCACAGCAGGAGTGACCAAGAGCTTAACTGATTCCAATTGGAGGTAATAGCCACTGATTTGACTTATAAATACAGATATTAATGGCGTGATGGATAACATAACAGGCAGAGCGTTAATCAGGAGATTAGCATTTTTCTTCCTTGTCCTCCGTCATATAAACAACAATCAGTAATACCAAAAAAAAGAGGACAAAGGACCTGATGCATTAGGCATGCCATGCAGTGCTCCTGCCATCTGTTGGTGAGCTACGTGAACATGTGAAATCACTCGCAAGTTAGAGCAAAGTTAAAACGGAGGGCAGCTTCTCACTGAACGAGCTTTAAGGAGACACCCGAGAGACCTTTTGTTTATAGATTGTGGCTTTGTGCTGCATTTGGCCACTTTTTTTGTGTTTCTTGTTTAAGTCTGTAGCTTCTGTATTGTACAAATGTGCCAAATCGACAGTTTGCACAAAGTAAACACCAGCATCAATCTAAATCCATAAGAGACCCGACAGCACCGCAGAACACGAAGAACAAGAATCAGATCTTATGGTACCTGTGAAACCTCTCAGCAGTTTATTTTACTGTAAAAAAAAAAAAAAAAAAAAAAAAAAACCAATAATGT
>VUQR01035405.1:77152-93760 GCA_015108515.1 Hemichromis elongatus
AGGCATGGCAACAAAAACAATCCACAGTTTTGTCTCTGAAGCCATTTGTGTCACAGACACGGCCGCCTCGTGTCAAATGAAAAGCGAATGAGAATGCTGTACTTTGTATGGATGGATCCACTCAGGCACCTCGCAGCTACACCCCTCATCTCTGGTCTGTGCCTCTCCAAGCCCCTCGCGTTCCCTAATGGCACATTCATGCACAGTGAACAGTAGAAAGAAGGGGGGTGATGTGGGTGTAGAATGGCAGTGCATTCAAATGGAATCATATGGAATGACACCTATAGGTTTTAGCAGGGGTGTGTGAAGATAATGGTTGCAGCAGTACAGTACATTAACAAAGATTTAAAAACAAACAAAAAAACGCCAGAGAAGACCAGTGCAGGTTTTTCCCCTACATTCCACAGGATCAAAATAATAGTGCCATCTACTTTTATACCCTTTAAACAGGAATGAAATTCAAAGGATAAGGCTAGTGCTAATATTTTTTACTGTCAACAAAATCACACGAAGAGACTCGATTTCTAGTAATCCTGCTGACAAGTATTCCCCGTGGACTAAATTCTGAAGTTGTTCAAAAGCAACAATTAGTGAGGCATATAATCATGATGGGCACTTACTGAGCCTCAAGTCTGAATTAAAATAAATTAATAGACTGAAAGAAGTCTAACTTGTTCAATAACATTTGCATGATGAAATATTAGTCCTAACTAACTGATTCTATTTCTATTTTTTTTTTAATCTTTTAAGTACTTTTGTAATGACATGTATTGATGGGACCGCCAACGATATTTGCTTAAACATTTATTGTTTCCATAAACTGAAAATCCGCCCACTGAGTGGTAAGAGGGCTCTGATTGGCCAGAATTTTACAACACATTTCTTTGAGTTTTTAAGTTCAGCTACCCATTTATTTATTTTTTTAATTGAAAGTGTCCAAATTAATTAATTTCTGACAGAAGTTTAAAATTAATACATTTATTAATATGCATGATTTAAACCCGAGGCTAGTTATTCAGATAAAAGTCAATAGACTGCAGTTAATTTTGAGTCCACTTAATACATACAACATCCTAGCGCAGTAAATACTGATCTGCAAAGCATACCAAATATGTTTTAAATAACTTCATGCACAAATTCAGCTTGTTTTTACAAGATGCAAGTGGAGAAAATATTGCAGGAATTACTTTAAATGTTAATTTTGTTCTTTTCATGAGATCAGTTGACAGTTTAATAATATCAGTTATATTTGACTCTATATAAAATATGGACATAGCTTCACAAGTCTGAAATTAGAAGCCAATGCAGTTTGAGTGCCTGCATCTGATGGCCAGCAGGGGCCGACTCCTCTGGTTACAAAAATTAGTTTAATTTTTTTTTAAGAAAAAGTCTGGAGGAACATCCACTAGGCTCCAGTTATCTATTGCCTCTGTAAGCGTTTTCCTTATTAGTTTGTCTTGATTAATTAACAATACTTCACAAACCAATGGGTGAGGTCACACATGCCTACCTCCATCTTTTATATACAGTCTTCTAGCCTTATCCTTTGAATTTGGCTCCAAAGTTTTCTGGATTCAGTATTCGCAGGTGAAAACATTTTTCTGTCCATTTACTTATTCCTGTGACAAAACAAACCAAACCAGGTGAAGTATTTGGTAATATCATCACTGAAAGTCCATGAGACAGCCAGGTCAGTTTGTCTGATTACACGCCGAATAAAGATGTAATACTGAAGAGAACTGCTCTGTTAAGGAGAGAAAAAAAAAAAAACAGCAGATAATTGGGCACATGTCCACATGTGCTTATCTGTCCCTGTCCACAGGATGAGCATCATCACCGTCGTCAGTACAGAGTCCATATTAAAGGCCTCATCGGAGATCATCGGACATTCATTGGGTCGTACCATCTGATTGAGTGAGCGAGTGGGGAGCTGTGGGAGCAGAGCACAACAAGGTGGACGGCTGAAAGCACTGGAGTGCAAAAAGAAATGGCTTTTGAGCACCAAGGCTGATGCATTTCCGTCCTCTAGTCCGTCATTCAAAGTGCCGCCTTGCTCGCTTTTAAAACTTGCTTTTCGCTGTAAGAAAAGAGGCTATTTGGGGGCTAAACGGTACATCAGCTGTGACGCAGTGCCAACATCAGGCAACACCAGTGAGGACTTTGGAAATCCCGACATGAATTATACAGTATGTACACCTGAATATGTATAATATATATATTCATGTACAAATTCATGTACAAAATATAGAATCTTAATATATCTCATAGGGTTTGTGTTCTGATGTTAAAATAGAAAATGTTAAAGATTAGAAAAAGCTCTTCACTGACATCCTCTTTATTTTATGTGTTGCTGATATATATATATTTATTTATTTAACTACTGAGGTTGTGATATTGCACATCTGGCGGGAAGCGGTTTCTTTCTGTTATCAAAGGAAATTCATATAATCTCAGAAAACCCAGTTACCTGTAGAACACATTTTTCAGCAATAAAGACCATTTCCTCCATGAATCTGTTAATTACCGATGTGATTAGATAATGACACAAGGACGGATAGTGCTGCAGTGCTGGCTTAGTGTCCATACTTGAGAGATTTATACCTGCATCACAACATGGAGCAAAGGTTTTACAAACCATACATGAAATTCTGTACATACACATAAAACTGTCTGTGTTTTACATGTACATACTGTATATACTTCAGCAGGAGCAAGGCAGAGCGAAAGAGAAGAGGTAACGCAGCTTATGTCCTCCCGCAGGTTTGTCCAAAAAACCCATCGGAAAATTACGGCTGATTGAAGCAAATCAAATTTCCTATTGACCATTTTTCCTTCAGGACCCAGACTCGCGCAGCTGGCCAAAAATCTGTCTTTACGCTCTGACGGGACATCTTTGGTCTCAACGGCTGATTCATAGCAAGGCTTCTCCGACTCATCGGCTCCCCCCACGGGCTGGGCGTTGGGATGAATTTTTTCCTAATGCTTTATGGCCCCAGGTTTGAGAAGGGTTCAGTGCTGTGAGAAAAGGTCAATCTCAGTCCACCCTAAGCCTGCTTTTTTTATGTCGTAAGGCGTGTAACCCCCTATGTGTCTGTCACGTAGTGCGGGTTAACTGCTGGAAGGTCCACTGGTGAGGAAGTAGGTCATCATCTCTCCTTTGCCCTTGACTGTGACCACTCCTCTGTATTCCAGTGTGTAGTTATAAGAGCTCAGTACCTGGTGCAGTTCTGGGGTCACCTGAAGGCAGATGGAGAATGAAATATTTAGTTCCCTAAAAAGCATTTCTTTAAATTTAATATTATTTTGCTAAAAGTTCCTGGGGATCAATGATTTGGCAACTTGAAAGTCAAATATGTTTTGTCCTGGTTGATTAAGCTGGAGTTCAATACAACAATAATTTCTAGAAAAAAAATAACTTTCAGTCAAGCTGAAGATGAATCCAGTTTAATTTGACTACAGCGCTATGAAAAAGTCTTATACTCTTTATATTTTGCTAGGGAAATTAGAAATAATCAATAATGTTGAGGTTGAGATTCTGGGGAGGCCAATCCATGTCTCGATATCAAAAGTGCCCAAGGATACTAGTTTACATTGATTCTTAGCTGTCTTTTTTATGCTTAAACAGTTCATAGCTCAGCGTTATGTACGGAACAAACAGTGAAAACTTCCTCTGGTGAGATACAAGGACTCATCTGAAAATGTCCAACGAAAAATGTTGGAAGACCTTCAGAAAGCCTGGAAAATTATGAAACGTGCAAGAAGGTCTGGCTGCTTGGAAACAACTTCTTTTGGAACGCTAGTACATGAGTAACCCCAGCAGAAGGAGTTACAGGAGGATGTGGATGTGTGCAAGAGCAGCTGACCCTCCGCCGATTACCAAAGCTACGTGTACAACTAGAAGGTGCGGAACGCAGCTACCATCACTGAAACCGATGCTCACCATGGCGGCAGTGATTCCTGAGGCCTTGGAAACTGTCACGCAAAGACTCACGGCCTTGGCCAGCTGGTTGAAGAGGTACACTAGAGAGCTAGAAGGCAGGAGAATACCATCCAAGGAGGAAGGATGCAACCCATAACGGCAATGCTCATTGGCTAGTGGGTCTAACAGCAGACCACAGCAACCTTCCTGAACAGGATTCAGTATCCATCACAGTGAAGGAGATCCAAGAAAAGGTCCAGTATGAAGCACCAGGCCCTAACGTGATTTATGCCTACTGGCTGAAGAAGCTGACTGCACCACTGTCCTAGATGAGACAACAAACATCCATGAGTACATTGGGAAGATGGCCACAACTGACCGTGTGCTTATGAAGCGAGGAGCAAGGAAGAGTGGACAGCCCCCTGCATGGTATTTACCATTGGCACATAGAGGAAGTGGCTGACATCAAGCAATCCTACTAGTGGCTGGACAAAGCTGGACTAGTTTTCTTTCCAGAGGTTCTAATCATGGCAGCATAGCAACAAGCTCTGATCCATAGAGGCTAGGGTCTATCACACCAGGCAAGACTCTGAGTGCAGGCTGTGTAAAGAGACCCCTGAGACAATCCAGCACATAACAGCAGGGTGCAAGATGCTAGCAGGCAAGGCATACATGGAACGCCATAACCAAGCGGCCGACAAAGTATACAGGAACATCTGTGCCAAGTATGGCCTGGACATCCCAAGGTCAAAATGGGAGACGCCATCTAGGTTCGAGAATGACCAAGCTAAGATCCTGTGGGACTTCCAGATACTGGTGATGGCTAACCAACCAGACATCTGGACAAGCAGACGAAGACGGCCATAGTGATAGATCTAGCGAAACATAATAAATTGGAGAAGTACCAAGGGCTCAGAGAAGAGCTTGAGAAGATATCGAGGGTGAGATAACGGTGGTCCCAGTGGTAATCGAAGAACTAGGTGCAATGACTCCCAAGCTAGGCGAGTGGCTCCAGTAGATCCCAGGAAGAACATCCCAGATCTCTGTCCAGAAGAGCGCAGTCCTAGAACAGCTAAGATACTGCGAAGGACCCTCAAGCTCCCAGGCCTCTGGTAGAGGACCCGAGCTTGAAGGATTGACCGCCCGCAGGAGTGAGAGGGGAATTATATGTATATATACCATCTGCACATGTCTTTTGATCTGTAAATCACCAGTGCAATATGTAATTAGTTCTCTGTGTTGTTCTTGCTGAATTAGTGGTAATAAGAAACACATCTGCCACAATTTTGTCAATACAGTTTTGTATTAACTCTCTTCTGCCTTTAAACCTGCTTTTACCCGATATTTGCCCAAGTCACTGGCTCGTTGACTTTGGCACCCTCCACTGGGAAATATTCTATTATTAGAGTTTTAACACAAGTTTCCAATGAAAAACAACTGCAGAATTTACAGAACTGTTAGAAAAAAGAAACTCATAGCTTTACTAATAAAATGCTGTTTGGAGCCACTTGGTGTTCATTAGGAAGCAGCAGCTCATATTTTCTCTTTTGTCACTTTTTTCCCTCAAAAAGTTGGACTGTAAAGAGATTAGATTAAATTAAAGAAGTCCATCTGGGTTAATTTATCTTTGAAATATTAAGCTTTAATGATTGAATACCTGATAGAGGAAAACCAGTAGGGCCATTTTTAATGATCATTCTTCATTACCTTGAATAGACTCTTTTTGTCCTGTATTCAGTCGTCAGATGAGTGTGGTTTTACTGCGCTTATGCACACTAGATGAATTTCTAATGTTTCGCCAAAATAGACTGAGGGAGGTGGGAGGGATGGAGGTCAGAATAACTTACTGATGGAATGCAAATTTTATAGTTTATCTTTAAATAACTTATTGATTCTCTGAGTACACAAAAACATCAGTGTGAATTTAAATGACAGGATATAAAGTGCTTCTCTGGTAGCACTTTGCATTACCTGGATTCTCTCTGGTACACCTGTGCTGTCCATGCGACTTGCCACATTTACAGTGTTCCCCCAGATGTCGTACTGCGGCTTCCTGGCCCCGATCACTCCAGCCACCACCGGGCCGATGTTAAGACCTAGGAAGAGAAATTAATACAGAATAATTAAAACTGCCAAGTAAAAAGATACGATGCCTGTATCCTACAAAACGCTAAAATCAGATCTCAGAATGTAAATAATTTCACAGTCTTACGCCCTGCGCCACTTTCTTTCCTGCTTACCCACCTATTTTCATCTTGAAGTTGTTAAAGGAGTGTTCATTGATGTATTTCATCTGGTCCATCAGCCTCATAGCGTAGTCAGCGAGAGCACGGATGTGTGACCGCCCAACCTTGTCGTACGTGGAGTCATTGAGGCCGGAGGCGGCCATGTATGTGGAGCCGATAGTCTTAATCTTCTCCAGCTGGCGGAACTGATCCTCACTGATGATCTAAGGATAGCAGCAGGTTTGTTCTATCAGGGGCTATATTTAGCAGTGTTTGGGTCCACTGGATTCAACAGTAACCCAATAAACACAGCAATCAGTAACTGGATGTTATTAGAGCCATTGTTCCATATTCATATACTCTCTGTGAGCTTCCAACTGGAACAATTCAGATCTTACCTCATCAAAGTCAGCGATGATTTCATTAAGCAGTCGCAGGCACTCCACTCCCTCGTTGTTGGCCTCCAACTCTATGTAGAACTCGGAAAAGTTGCTAATAGAGGCAAACATAACCGCAACACACTCGCACGACTGGTAGTAGAGCTCATCGTTCCGACGTTCCCGCTGCAGGAAGTGGGCAGCCACGTCTTTGGGAAGGATGTTGTGGAGCAGACGCCGGTTGTAGGCCTGCAGTTCCTCCATCTCCTCTTTTTCCTCTGTGGCCTAGTGATGAGTTAGAGAAGAGGATTAAAGATTAATACTTCATTTGCAACTGCATGGATCTTTTATGAAATTTGGCACAGATACTGAAGATGCCAAGAAGATGAACGCTAATGAAATTGGTGGTCCCCTAACGCACTATCTAGTTCCACCAGCAGCATTCAGTAATATATCTTGACATGGTAATTACCACTAAGTAGGTATTTTATTAAAGAAGGTTCAGGAAAAAACCCTTTTACCTAACGTTAAATGCAGTTTTCTTTACTTTGTTTTGGTATTTCAGCCTCGCAAAACTGCAAATGGAGCTTGAGACTCACAGTCTTGTTTTTTACTAACCATTGGTGACAGCAGTGAGCTGGAAAATAGAGAGCCCTCCAGCAGCTTTTTTAAATAAGTTTTTTATCCACTTGACTGGATTAGCAACTACAAGCAGAACAGCCTTCACCACCTTCAAAAAATGTCAAAGAAGCTATGAACATCCCTTAAGGAATGTTCTTATTGTCAAATTGATACTGTTCTGAATATTATTTCGTTATTATAGGCGCGCACACGCACACACACACACACAAAGATACACAACCTCTGAAATGTTTGTACTTCCTCAAATAGGACGAAGACGTTTCTTAACAACAGAATATGGTGAACTACTTCAGTGTTTATTGGTAAAGCAATGATTCACGATAGAGAATGCAAACGTTTCAGAGTCACGTTTTATACTAATGTAGGTACACCTTAAGTACATGCTTACAATTAAGAGTGTAACCAATCATCAGTCATCGTCAGCAAGTGTGAACACCTCTATGAAAGCAGACGTTCTGGCAGTTTGTTGGTCCTGAGCAGTCAGGTGTGTGTTAATGCAATGCTACAGTCTTTCCAGCGTCTCAAAGATACTTACTCGACTGTTCTTATTATCCATTAGAGCCCCTAATGTCATTTTTGATTTCCTTCATAGCCATTTCTATATTTAAGACACTAATTTTGAGTGTCTTATTCAGATTTACAGTTAGATAATTAATACTATGATCATAAATATCCGATTTTGAGCACTTGTTCACTCTGTATGTGTCTACATGGGAGCACAGTCGAGGTTTGCAAAGCTGCATTTGACCAAAGTGCACATCGCCACCTCGTTTCAGCTACCAAGCGCGGTGGTGTTTTGATTTAGGCTCTTTTGCATCCACAGGACCAGAGCACTTTGGAGTCATAGAGTCGAACATGAACGCCTCTTTACACTAAAGTACTGGAGAGTCAAATGTGAGTCTATCTGCCCGACAGCTACAGCTTAGCCAAAGTTACAACAAAACCAGTAAATCTACAACAGAATGGCTGAAAAAGAAAAGAATTAAAAGTGCTGCAATGGCCCACCTAAAGTCAGGACCTCTACCCAGTTGCAATATACTGTAGAGAGCGGTGGGACTCTGATACTTCTTATTTGCTCATTTCTACAAAGCTTTAAAATTACAACTCTTTAATTGTTCTCATACACCACATATGTATCTGCAAAGTCACACAATGACGCTTAACACGGATACCTGGAAGAAAAAAAAAACACTTTTTAAGCACTCAGAGGCCGACGGACTCATAACTAGGCAAGGGAAAGGGGCAGTGATGTGTTACAGGTTTTGTTAACTCTTGCTCTCTCACACCCCCACACACACACTAACCTGCAGTTTCCACAGGAAGTCAAGCCTTGCTGTTGACTCCACCTGCTGGGCGTGAAGGTACAGGGCAAGGACGAAGACTGTGATCACCACTGGCGTCATGATCTTTAGAGGAACCTTGTCTACCACGCAGCTGGAGGTCAGCACATACACATATTAGTATTACAGATAGATTTTATGCCGAGTTACCCAACTAGCACAATTACTGATATATGCAGGTATTGCACAGAGTTAAAGATGTACTCTGCAGGAAAATAACATAAAACACAAAAACAAGCTGCCCTCTAAATCTTGGCTAATTAGCGTTAGCATCTGTTGCCAGCAGGTCATTATAGTTCCATTTGTGCCAGTGGAGTGATAATGATGCTGTTAGCGTAAACAGATGACAGAGACCGCTTTGGGTCCCGCCATCAGTCTCACCTTGTTCCATTCATGGGCTCACTGTGAGGGAGGGAGGAACAGAGAAGAGCCGGTAAGCAAGTTTTAATCATTACAGGCATGAAGACACACAAACAGCTGTAATAAAGAGACTCACGCGATGTTGATGGCATTGGCCATGACCAGCAGGTCCTGGTTGTCAAAGAGGCTCACTTTGGGAACCTCCATGATGAGAAGGTAAAGCAGTTCGATGAAGAGCATGAGGAAGAGCTTACCGATGCTGCTGACCTGCAGGAAGACGGAACAGGCCAGCAGACTCAGCAGCACGCAGGACGAGAAGTACTGAGGGAGAAAACACAAAGAGACTATTGTTTAGTGGCCAGGCTTTATATCCTGCAACAGTTCTGACAGAACAAGTCGCATCTGGATGAGTTATAAAACACACAATTAACCCACATTTTCACTGCTTAACTTCTAATTTGAGCATGAGTGTGCACACCAAATGTTAACATTTACAGCTGCAATTACCCCCACTTAGCACCCATTTGTTCTGCTCCCAAAATTTTGTTTCATGTCAGAAGTCTCACATTGAAATCTTACAGTTACAAGTGCTTCACTACGAATAGACTGTGTTCACGTGTATGCGCGTTGTTCAAAAATCAATACAGTACTCTGCAGCCAAAGACAAATTTTACCCAATTTTACCCAAGTGTTTGCTCTAACAGGGTTAAACACACAGTGTTGTGGAATGATGTTTTACAAGGTGATCTCATTACACCTTTTGTCCCAGCAGAAAGCAATGATTAGATGTTGTAATGCACATTAATGTTCTTGAGAGTGCATAACTTGTTTAAGCTCATGCATTTCTATGTTTTTATTGCTTGTGTTTTATCGTTGCTTTTTTATTGCTTGCAGTTTTAATATTGTTGTGCATCACCTTGAGTTGCAACACCTGGTTGAAAAGTGTTGTACGAACGAGATTCTGCCCACATTTTATCCCTATGTGGAAAACTTGGCAGCAGCAGCACCGGAGTCGTATTTGTGTCTTATTTAAGACCTGGAATCGTACCATTAGCTGTTGTTCAGTTTAAGATTAATAACATTAATTTGCACTTATGCGGACAGCCCAGCAGGTTATCCATCAGCCCTGGTCTCTTCTTTCTCTCTTCCCTTTCAACTAACTGCCCAACCAGCTGCAACAGATGGCATTATGTAAAAAAAACATCTTGAGAATTAGCACCTCCATGTCTGTGCCCATGGTATTCAACTGGAAAAGAGTGGAGGGTCTACTCAGGGTCAGGGAGGAGTTGCTACTTAAATGTGAAGGGTCTTGTTTACAAAGTGTAGCGAGAGATTAAATCACGTACTGGGGCCATGTCACTGTAGCAGTCCATGGCGGTGAAGGGACAGCACTGCGTAAAATCAGAGCTGTTAATTTATGGGTCATACAATTAAGGCCTGATCTAGTTTAGTGAGCTGAACAGCAGATTTTAGTATTTAAACTTCAGCTGGCATTCTTTTGAAAGCTTATTTTTTGGCTGTATTTTTTAGACAAATCATCCGTCTAACTTTCCTCAGTCGTCAGCAAACTTGAATCTTCTTTTCTTTGTTTGTTGGGTCATTATTTAAAAGGATAACTCTAAATTTGTTGATGAAATAATCTCATAAATAAAACGCATAGACCATAGATAAAACAAAGCATCTGAACCTCAGGAAAGCTGCAGATGAGGCCATCATGTCCACAGGGGCTGTGTTGTGTGTCCAGGCTGTAGTTGAGGAAGTAAGCATGGCAGGCATTGACACTGTCCAGGCTGATGTTGTGCTGTGCTTTGATACAACTCCACAGGTCATGACTGCTGCAGGTGAACTAAAAAGGGTCAAAATTATTAAGAGACTTTTAAATCGAGACACTCAAAAACAACATAGTCAAAAACCTTTTTGGCTTGAAACATTCACCCAGGACAAGAAAATGGGAATTTGGGAATCCTGTTAATTAAAACTTACAATATTGATGAAAGCAGAAAGAAAGACGATGATGATGGTGAAGACACCAACCAAGGTGCTGTTTAGTCTAGACTGAACTATTCTCTTAGAGAGTGTCTGCAGAGGCACTGGGAAGATCTGGGAAGAAAAACAAAAAACAGGAGGACAGAAGAATTCCAACAATTAATATTCAGTTTTAATTGAATGACTCCATTTTCCCAGTCATTAGTTTGTAGTTTGACCATGCTTTTACAGCTCTGTGTAAAAAAGAGGCACTGCTTTTTTTTTTATATTTTGGTTTTAGCTTTAAAAGAGCCATGACTCACTGTTATGAAAACCTTCAAGCAGCAGCTTTATTTTTCTTTTCTCAAACCTTTCCAGTTTCTTATGAGTCATCAGCAGCAGAAAGAAAACTGATCGACAAAAGGATTTACAGTCTCACTGCAAATCTTATTTGACAAGGCCCACTTTATAGAAACTTGTGAAAGAGATTTTGAAAATTTGTGAACTTATTAACTCCAGAAGAATGTACCAGATAATTACATTAGAGGCGGCCTAACAAAGTAATCAACTGAGCTGCATGCTATTCTGTAACTGTCTTTATTACAGCACAGCGCCCCGTAGCCCTGTGTTGATTGAACAGGCACCAAATATACAGCTGAAGATGTAGAGCAAAAGGAACATCCGCTGCTTCGGTTAAAGCTCAATCTGTTCTTCACTAGTCCACACAAACAGATAAAAACCGAGAACAGAGGGGGGAACAGCTACCTAAACATTTGGAGATTAATAATATTTTACTAAAATACTATTACTCAAGTCATCCTATGAAATAAAATTAAAAAAAAAAAAGAAAACGAAAGGAACTGCTGTGTTAGCTGTTATTTAAAAATGAAAACTCCATAACATTTGACCAGGATAACCGTGTGAAAAATCTTCTGTTTTTACTTGATAGCCTTTGTTAGGGGTGGAGTGTTCAAAATCATACCACTAGATGTAAGTAGATTGCAGTCAATTGCAA
Organism: Hemichromis elongatus; assembly: GCA_015108515.1. Lineage (NCBI taxonomy): Eukaryota > Metazoa > Chordata > Actinopteri > Cichliformes > Cichlidae > Hemichromis > Hemichromis elongatus. Next base: position 88,996 of record VUQR01035405.1, read on the forward strand.
TCAAACTGAGTTTATAAGGATATCCTAAACTTTTCTGTAGGTAAACACTGTTGTTTTAGCTGCTCTTAGCCTCTGTTAGCTGCTGTTAGCCGTCGTCAGTGAAACTTTCTTTGAAGCAGATCTAACAGATGTTGGACTCTGATACTTAGTGAATAAACTCTGATTTAATGTGTGATAGTAATCAGGCTGTTATGAGAGGGAAAGTCTGATTTTTAGGATACTCAAGCCAAACATTAGCTTAAAACCAGCTGTTGTTGTTCAGCCGGCTCATTGTAAACTGTGTGGAGATGGGAGGATCGCTGGTCTAATCTGCTGACATTAAGAATGCTAATGGACATTTTCATGAGTTAGATCCCTGACTTCAGGTCAGGGGATGAGGCTAGCAGCTAGGAGGAAGAGGAGGTGCAGCAGTAAATCAAAATAAGTTAAAATTTGGAAAGCGAATTCCTATGAGTTCTCTTTTCCTCCACCTTTGGCAAACTAAACATGTGGCTGGTCTCTATCTGCATAAATAAAACCTGATTAGGCAAAAACGTGATATCCGTTTTGGGATCTGTGTTCAAGATAGTGAGGCAACATGGCAGCTTCCACAAATCTGAGCCTGCTCCTATTTCTTTTTAATGGACTAATTCCAAGTTTATGAGAATGCATCCGTTCTTTTTGGAATGACATGTTAGATGTAATTGCCCACTAATTAATGTCTATTTCTGAGTACAATAACTTTGGTAACTCAACAACTCAAACAATAATTGTACCTTTAAATATTGATCAAATTGACAGCAGAGACTGCTGACGGTTCACGTTCACGCTGTTGAAGTTTATATCTAGTAACCTTAAGCTAATATGCATTAAGTTTTATAGAACAAAGCTGAACAAAGGCACCCTGCTGTGAATATTCTTGTGCAAGAATAGAAACAAACTAAGGAAACATGAAACACATCCTGAAATATGTCAGATAAAGTAAATATGAGATGGAGCAGCTTTTCTCAAAGACTCACATAAACACAAGGCAAACTTAACAATTCTTAATTCATATAACAGATACGCACCAAGAGACTTGTAAAAATGCTACGGACTCTGATCAAAAAGAACTTCCTTTGAGGAGAATATCTTTCATTTTCTAGATGAAGGATTTTCTGACCTTAATTCATAATAAGTACAGCATCCAAACCACAGCCCGATAAAACATTTAGATTTGTCTAAATGATGTCTTATGCTAAGATGAACTGAAACAAGGCAGCTATCTGACGGTATAACATTTTCATAAAAGCATCTATAATCGCTTGTATTGGTTATCACTTTCTCGAATGCCTTATATCTTCAACAAATCTGAGCAAAGGGCTGAGTTTCTTTGTGTAATTCATTACAAGCAGAGACTTCTCACCCCAAAACAGCAGTACACAGCTGAGACGAACATAACAGCCGTCAGGATAATGAGACAGGTGACGAAGAAGCCGATCATCAGTCTGGAGCTGCAGACAACAAAGAGATTGGATGCGATTATATATCTACTGCAATATTTATTACTCTGCAATTCACAGTCAGTGTGGCAGTGTCTGATAAGTTAACACTTTGGTATCTTCTCTTTATAGTCTACGACCTTGTGTTAGTGTAAATACTGTGGAAGTAAACATTTAAACTCGTGGGTGTGACAGGAATGAATAAAACTATGGACAGGAAAGAGAAGAGAGAGGAAGTGTTAAGAGGGTAGAAGCGATTATAAAAATAGATTAAATAACAAGGGACGTGAGATGTGAGAAGGCAGCCTGTGTTGGACTTTAAGGACAGGATTAAAAGACAAGAGGGGAGTGGTGAGATGAAAGTACTGAGGAGAAAGGTTAATAAAGAAGCAGGCTAAAGAAGATCAATACTGAGAGATGGGCAGGGAGAAACCTCTGAGTGCAGTTTGAAAAAAAAGAGAGAGAGAGAGGAGGGCTCGCTTTGAGACGAAATCTGACAGAGCTTTAAAATCTGGCTACTGCTCGGGTGCAATTATGCTGATTTTGATCTGATATTCTTTTTTATTACTCATCATCTTTTATTACTCGTCTATTCAGCGATTCATCTTTATAAGTCCTGTTATAAGGCTAAAGGCTGAAGAATTTGGAAGAGAGCTTGGAACAGACTGCATAAAGACCAAAGTGATGCGCGAGGTTTGTAAGGCTCCAAAGGCTCCAAACCACTAACAAAGACATTGTTTCTAAACAACTTATTAAAAGACATATATTACTGGTTATGAAATATAAGCAGATAGATATATTTCTTTTTAAAGAATTTTTTTTTGATTGACCAAGAAAAACACCCAAAACAAACTCTTTGTGTCAAATTAATTTAGCCATTTTGTTTTGCAAGCATAAAGCAAATGATAGCTTTGTACTATTATTTGCCTCTACTTGGTGACATTGCTAAGACGACCAGGCAATTTAGTTGTAACTTGGAGCTTATTGTTACGCCCCTCCCTTTAGCCTTGGGTGGCCACCGGCTGGAACGGCGCAACCTTAATTTGGGATCAGGGAAAAACACAGAACAACATGGGAAAATTGTATAACCACACAAAAACCACACAGTTGCTAAAAGGTTCATGTGGTTTAGTAAAAAAAACACAACTGAGCCGGGAAGCTAAAAGCGTCGGGGTCTCCGATGCCTCTGGAGGGTCGGTGGTCAATGCTGGTGAGGGGGCGGAGATCCCATCTAGCGCCAGCCTCTCCATTTCCCTAGAGTGTATGATTCTTGCTTGGGTGCGAGAGGTCCGGTGTTCAAATCCCGGACGAGCCCCCACTAATGTTACGCCCCTCCCTTTAGCCCGACATTGCGCCGCTTTGGCTGGGAGCCACCCTGGGCTAAAGGGAGGGGCGTAACACTTATATTTAACTGTTTGGTTTTGTCCATCAGTCCCATCACTATCAGCCTGAACTAATGACACAGCACAGCACGGATTAAATTTGATGTTCTAGCAGAAACTGAGACTCATCAGACCAGGCAGCACTTTTCCAGTCTCCTTCAGTAAGCCTGTGTGAGCTCCAGCCTCACTTTCTTGCGCTTAGCTAGCAGAAGTGGCACACATATGGTCTCTAAATTTACAGACCATCTGCTTTTACTTTTAATGTGCTGTGAGTTTAGAGATGCTTCTTGGTTTTAATGACTGGTTATTTAAGCCTTAATATCAGCTGGAAGGAGTCTGACCATTCTCCTCTGGCCCCTAGCATCAAGTTGCCCTCAGCTCACTGGATATTTTCTCTATTTTCAAAAAAACTCAGAGATGGCTATGTGGGGAAAATCCCAGTATATCAGCAGATTTTGAAATTGTCAGACCAGCAACATTTAGAGCCACCTTTTACCCCTATTTGACGCTTCTTTGAACTTCAGCAGGTTGTCTCGACTGTGTCTAAATGCATAAACACTCTAAATTGCTGCCACGTGATTGGCTAATGAGACATTTGCATTAACGAGCAGTTTAACAGGTGTACCTAAGAAAGTGGCAAATGTTGACCTACGGTACTCTATTTTGATTGTGTAAAGCAGTATTTCTTAAACTGGGGCCTGGAGACGCTTGGGGGTCCAATGCCCATGGCCATGAAGTTCACAAAATAATTTGCAATGAATATTAAAATTGTGCTGCATAATTAAAAACTGCATTTAGACCAAAAGGAATATTGATTACCCCATCCCACCCCCACATTATCTTTTATGTACATTAATAAAATCCTTTATTAAGAAGCAATCTTTCTCCAAAGTTTTAGTCATAAAAGTTTATTTGATTCTTTTGTATAAATGAACCTTGAAGCCGTTTAAACTCACTTTGTGTACTGCCTATTTAAAATGGTTATTGTATTATACTTCCTACAGTTGAGCTATAGTTGTTAAAACTGTAATCAGAGTAAACTTTTCAAAGTTGTGAAGTGAATTTCAAATTTCCATGATCCTGTCTGTGTATTATTTCCAAGTGTTGACTCACGGTGGCACGATGACAATCTGGATGAAGCAGATGAAGAGAAAGACGAGGGAGGCACAGGCCACATAAGCCCCAAACCTGGAGTCCACCTGTTTGGAATACTGCAGGAGGGAGGGAGACAGCAGTTCAGCAGTTGACACTGACTTTTCTTACATTCTGTCCCTCTGACGGCATGAGGGGGGAAAAACATACAAAACAATCAACAAGATAAAAAAAAAAGTTTGAAAAGTCTGACTTAATTATGTCTCTCTGGGTATTTTGAAACGAATACGTCAACACCACAGACGCTTGTAGCAGAGCTGTACTCAAGTCAGACATAAATCATAAAAATGAGGAGTTCACACTTGACATGGGTTTAACTAGTGTAAGCCTCGACTTTTATTTATTTATATTTCTCGAAATACTTCCTCTTCATTCTGAGAATCTGGGAACAACTGACATTTAGCACAGGTGGCATTTAACTCCGTCAAGATTTGAGGCTGCTTTGAAATCCCATTTGAAATTAGAAAGCAAGAGCGTGAAATACTCAATCTTTGAACTAGTCAATACTTAAATTAGAAAAATATAGACGACAAAATGTAAAAACATGACAGACGTTTGAACAGTTGATGCTTACGAGTCTGCAGAGCACGGGCATAATTTGTTCATGCAGACGTTAATTCTGACTAAGACTTTTGGATTTGAGAACAATGCCTGAAAGACAGTGAGTTTTTCAAGTGAGTATTGATATTTCAAAGCTGAAAAAATTGTTCCGTGAAGTCTGTTCAAGTTTAAAAAAGAAAAAAAAAAATTGGTTATTGGCGTTTGACAGCT
>VUQR01035405.1:93780-107528 GCA_015108515.1 Hemichromis elongatus
GCTAAAAAAAAGAAAACAATGTCACCATATAAAAAAAAAACTACTTACAATCCTTAAAAATTAAAGAAATCTTACCAACTGATCTGTGTCTGGCATGTGTAGCAGCTACTTTTTTTTTTAACTAGATAAAAGTTGAAAAACTCCTCCTGTATGGCTAAGAAAAACCAAACTTGAGATATTGCTGGGGATCAACAGGATTTTAAGATTGTACACGAGCCTAAAGGCAGAAGTGGTCTGGCTGACATGGAACGGGAGGCTCTCCAGAATTCCCTCTGATCTTCTAGAAGGCTCCGCTTCCTGACGCTTTCACCATAACACGAAGCAAAAACAGGACTCAACTATTTTTCCCTTTTTCCCCCCCAAATTCTTTTTGCAACAACCCAGCTGCTAACCTCCTATCAGCCTGCCATTCACTGTCTGAAGCAGTTTCTCTTCTCCATTTAAACCCCGCTTCCTCCCTTTCTGTGTTATACTTTGCTTTTGAGTGACTTCCTCGAGGGACCGAAAAAGAGAGAGCTTTTTGCACAAAGAAGATTGCTTGTCACGGCCAATTATCTTTTGCTATATTGGCAGTCGGACTGTGTGTGTGTGTGTGTCTAACCTTTTTCTCCAGGTCAGGCTCTCTGAAGGTGAGCAGGAATTTCTTGACGTGTTCCGAGCGCAGACGGTCGATGCTGCGCGCGTCGATGGCCCGGCCCAGAAACTCATCCACCTCGTCCTCTGGGTTTAGGTTTTCCTGTGTGTTTCTGAAAATAAAATGCCTGAATAAAACAAGAGGAGACTGATTGACATTTACATCTCACGCTGAGTCAAAAAAGACTGTTTAGCTTTACTGCAGCTAAACTTTTCGATCCACTGCTTTCTTAAAGAACTCGTCTGAAAATCAAGCCGAAAGACTTTGTTATTAACTATTGAATATACGAAAGTATACCATATATGTTGGAGAGTCACCTTAACAACCTGCTGTAACCTGAGGTGCAACGGCAAATAGGGAATCATACACAGTGCTGCGATTTGATTTCTTAGTTGTTGGTTTGTTTGTTTTTTGCATAGATCATCAAATTCATTTTCCTATTAAAGATAGATAACCCAAGTAATTAAAAAATGCAGATTTTAAAAAAGTTTTTAAAGCTCGGTTAAATTCAATTCAAGGCCTGATTACTACAATCTGTGTGACACTGAACCAGGCTCAAAGATCTTAAAAAATGGCAACACAATTATGCCACATTCTAAAGAAACTCAAGAACAGGTAAGTAAGTGATTGTCATCCATCGGTCTGCAAAGGACTACAAAGCTATTTCGAAGGCTTTGGTACTCCAGTGAACCACAGTGAGAGACATTATCCAAAAAAATGAGAAAATAGAAACAGTCGCGAACCTTCCCAGGAGAGGCCAGCCTACCAAAATTACTCCAAGAGCACATCGGCAACTCACCCGAGAGCTCATTAAAGAACCCAGAACACCGCTGTTAAGAACAACTAAAGGTCAGAGTTCATGACTCACAATTATAAAGAGACGAGACAAAAATGGCACCCATGGGAGAGTCCTATGAAGAAAACCAGTAATGACCAAAATGAACACCAAGTGTTCTCTCATGTTTACCAAAGACCATCTCAATGATCCCCAAGGCTTTTGAAGAAACATTCTGTGTACTGATGAGAGAAAAGTTGAATTTCATGGAAGCTTGGAGTCCCGCTACAGCCGGCATAAACCTAGGCCCAGTCGTAATCCGCACTTAAATCTGATTGAGATGCTTTGGCATAACCTTAAACGGGTCAATCATGCTCAAACCCTCCTGGCTGAATTAAAATAATTCTGCAAAGAAGAGTGAGCCAAAATTCCTCCACAGCATAACGAAAGACTCGGTTATTGCAAATGCACGATTGCAGTTCTTGCTGCCAAGGCTGGCAAAACCAGTTATTGGGTTTAAGCAGCAACTGCCTTCTCACATATTGCCCGGTAACTTTCCCTTAATAAATAAACTTATCATTTAGAAATGGTATCTTGTAATTATTTGGGTTACCTGTGTCCAATAATTACATTAAGCGTGAAAAACATGCAAGAAACTAAGAAATCAGATGATTTTTCACAGCTCTGTATAAAGTAAAAGGAACAGCTGATCACTGCAGCCCTCAGTCTTAAAGACTCAGATGAGACGATTTGTCTAAAAACAGTCACCGAATCTGCAAAATGCGTGTGAGTGAGATGCTTTTTTCCCTAAACTTCAGAGTTTGTTTAAAAAGGAGCATGTGAAGTTAACACAACACACCTACATATAAAAATGAATTTGATGGTTAGTCTGGAATGTTGTGTTTAGATTTAACATCACCCAGAAGTTGAGCGATTGGAGGCAGAATTTTAGTACTTAATTGGAATATTTTGAAGTATTTTGTTGTAAATGCCTTCACCTTAAAGGTTTTGTCGTTAAACACTTGTCACTTTCAGTGCTGTACTGTGCTCTAATCAGTGGCCTTAAGGCCTCAGAAATCCGAATGAGAGGATTGTTTCTGTGATGTCAAGTCTTAACATACGTTACATTCAGTGACTTTAAGACAGATGGAAACAGATTTCCAAACTGAGCTGTGACTTCGTATCGAGTGTAGCAGTAACAGTTGACGAAAAACCCAGCATGCACTTCCTCTCGACTCTAAAAATCTGTCAGTCTGCATAAGAAGTAAGATCTGTGCTGTAGCCCGCGGCAAAGGCAGAGGCTTGGATGCTCCAGCTCAGAACAAACTCACAGATACAGAACAGTTTGGGAGGAGAAGAGGAGGACAGCTTCTCCATAAATGACAGCTCCTCTTTGATCATTGAGAGCCTTTTGGTTAAATATCACTTCCTCTGCCTTTTTTTTGTGTAAATCCTGGATGAAACTGTTGATACTGCAACACATTAAGAACATAAACTTTGTTCAGCAGCAAAAGACTCATGGAGAGAGTCAGAATTAAGCATTACCACTCATACAGGTGGATTATATATTGCTTCAAGCATTCATCTGCTAGAAGCAATCCTGGACCGCATCCTCCAAGTAGCATTCGATGACTTATCGATCACGATGCCTAAAACTGTGGTTGCAACCACCGCGCTCTGATAAGTTCATATATTTATGGACACTGGCACACTTTTTTCTTATCTTAGCTGTGTCCACAAAACATATTCAAGCTACAGCTGCATAATAAATAAAGGCTTTAAGTGCAGACTCCTGCGTTACCTCTTCCACATAAGACTGCCCTAATTTTCACTTTGAACCTCCAACATGGTAACCGTAATTAACAGACTCCCTGAGCCTGGTTCTTCCTTTCAAAAGGCAGTTTTTCCTTCCCGCTGTCGCCAAGTACTTGCATAGAGGATTATTTGATTGTTAGGGTTATCTCTGTATTATTGTAGGGTCTTTACCTTACAAAATAATTCACCTTGAGGTGACTGTTGTGATTTGACGCTAAATAAATAAAACTTAAAAACTTAACTTCTTCCTCTCACTCAGCTCATTTTCAAGATCAGTGCCTATCGCCTAAGGCAAAGTAAGAACAAGTCCTGTGAGGTGGCACACAGACGAAGGACAAAACAACAAGCACAATGAGTCACTACTCACTTGTCTTTGGGGTCTTCAAAGCCCTGCAAGAGAGAAAGGACAACAGGAAACAGGATGTTACAGCAACATGTGGTCAAAGCGTTGAATCTTTTCAAACCAGATTGGTTCCGCTTTCTTTTTCTTTACAGCTAAATTTTCTTTTATTACAACTCAGAATAATCACAAAAATATTCAATATTCTGAGATATTCAGAAGTTGTCGTTCTAGATTAAATATCTCTAATTCTGCAACGTTTGGACTGAACTGCTTGAAGATCACAGTGTGCTCTGGCTGTTTTGACGGCCGTTGAGAAGAATCTTTTCAGAGACTTCACAGATAACGGCCCAAGCAATCTCCCCAGACATCTTCAGCTAATGAAAGGTACCTTGGCGACAACAACACCCCCCCCAACAGCTTTCACCACATGGACGAGCTATATCACTACAGCGCTTTAGATCCCACCGCTCAGAGGTGGTTATTGCTTCGATTGAACCTTGTTACAAATTATTTTAATTTCCTAATTTTCCTTTTCAAACTAGATTAAGGAGTCTAAGCCCATCATCATCATCATTTTTCTGATTGAAGCTTGTTCAATGTAACTTCACAAATAATGAGCAACTGCGACGCTGCCGTTAGACAGTTATTAGGGGCCTGATGATGTAATGATTACTCCAGCCAAATGAAAAAGAAGCTTAAAGGGAAAGGGTGCCTGTGACTGGAAACCAGGGGGAGGGGAAAAAAATCATCCAGATCGCTTCAGGTGTGAACTAAATGAAAGCCATTTGCATCAAACTCAGGTCAAGATTTGGACCGCTCACCCACCCTCAGCTTTATTCGGCAAGAAATGACGGGTATGATTAACGTGTGATTAAAAGCTTTTGGCAGGTTTTGAGTTCTTGAGCAGAGATAAACCGACAAAATGAGCAAAATAGGAGAGATGTGAGAAGTGGAGGTTTTGTTGTGGAGCAGAGGTGAACAAGATGAGTTTCAAAAGTTATTTTCAACTGAAATGCAAAAATAGAATAAGCCTAACACCAAACAGATGCAAAGCACACAACTTTTAAACTTTAAGTGAGCTGTCCTGCAAACATTTTGTTTCTTGTTTCGATACAGTCTGCTGTGTCATGGAAAAGTTTTATTTAAATATATATATTTTAAATTGTTTTTAATATGCAATCGTATACTTGGTTTGTACTACATTTAGATTGTTACTGTCATTAAACTTTGGTCAAATTGCAGCATTTTAGAATACCCGCTTGCAGATAAACATCGCTCTACCTCCCTCTTGTGGAGAAACACATGAATGACTATGCTGAAGGAAATTTAAGCACAGCTAACCGCTGCATGAAAAGCTGTGACGAAATAAGAGACAAAAATCAAATAGGAAAAAGTGAAAGGTAAAAACTAAATAATTTGCATGCCTGCCTGCTCCACGGCTTCCTGTTTGCAAAAGCAAGAGCCTAAATGGGCAGCAGAAGTAGAAGTACAGGTGTAAAATCCTGAATACCTCTCAAGTCCATTCTGTGTCTTACAGACATAACCAGGCTTCCTCTTGGTCATGTAAAAATCCTCCCTCGTGCTCTCTGTGCATATTTGATTCCTTATTCTTTACAGCTCTGTTTCAACGCTCGCTTCAGAGCTTGCAGGGTGATTAATGAAGCCTATGGAGTATTAGGCAGAGAGAAAACAGGAGCTGACAATGAAGGAAGGTGAGCCGCAGCAAATAAAGTTGATGTCAAAGCGTTTGTGTTTCGGCAAACTTTTACAGGACTTTGGTGACAAACTCATCTGATATTAGAAAAGAAAAACAACACAGTTGCTGATGTGATGTCAGGCCAAGTAATTGAATCCAGGATGATGAGAAAGAGGCGATTTTTGCGCTAAGCAGCCTTAGCTATAAGTGCCCAAAGGTGTGGGCAGTGCAAATCAATGCAGCATTAATTTGCTGTTGCTGCTTTTATGTGCACACTTGTTGCAGCATTTATTCTACATAGAGCTACAAGTCAGCAACACAGCCCCCTGTGGGTCACTTAAAAATACACAAACTAATAATCATAGAAAAAATAATCAGTTTTCTTAACTGTGCGGATAGATTTTTAATGAAAAGTAATCATTTTAAAGCAGAACTGATGTTTGTTTCAAAATAAAAGCACAGACTAATAAGTACATTTTGACTGGTTAAAAGAATAAGTGGGTAGCACAGTGGTGCAGTGCTTAGCGTTGTGGCCTTGCAACAAGAACGCTCCCCTGCCCAAAACTCCCGGTCTGCCGGAGCGTTTCTGTAGGGAGGTTTGCATGCTCTCTCTGTACCTGTGTCGATTTCCTCCCAATTGCTTTCACAGTCCAAAGACGTGCGTATTACGTTAAATGGTGATTGTCAGATGACCGCTGTGCAAGTGATTGTGTCTGTCTCCATGTGTTGGCCCTGTGATGGTGGTGGTGAACTCTCCTGTACATCGCCTCGGTCAAGATACTGAACCCCAAGTTGTTTCTGATGCTTTGATCAGAGTCTGACTGTTACACTCTGATTAATTATTCATGAGACAGATTCATGACAACCTGACATTACACTCATTTAGTAGACAGATCTATCCAAAATAACCTTTATAAAATGTGTTAAACCTACCTATAAACATGACCTGGATATTACTCTAAAATATGTGTCCCTGTTCTCATTCCGTATTTTTGACATCAACCATTAAAGTGATATTCTTGGTTTTTTTAGTCATGATCTCTATAACAGCGAGTTCAGTGATTCCTTATTTCCAGATTTTGGTTTTCCCAATTTGGAAGTGAATAAAAACATCCCACTGAAAGCTGAAACATTTGCAACAAACTACAACTGTAAAGCAGACTTTCTGTTGCAAAAGTGCAGTAGTCGAGCCCAAGCTAAGATGAGCAGGATGAGGACGAGAAAACTGCAGAAGCAGAAAAAAGCTGCGCCTGCAGTTATTTAGCTGTTGCTGTTATCAGATTCATCTTGTTAACGTGGAACTAAAAGAAAAGGCAGATCTCTCTCTCTCTTTGAGATGTTCCCAAACAGAGCAAGATATTACAAAAAAAACAAACAGACATTTTGCCTGTGATCACGAGACACGTGCGGACAGCTTGTAGCCGTGAAGATGACCACGCTGCTTGATTCGGGGACTAAGTACAGGTTTGTTCTCCAGGTCGCTACAGTTGATGGATTACTTTTCAGTTTAACAAAGGTGAGAAAGCTCGGCAAGAATCAGACACACGCTGCTACTTTTAAGTGGAGTTGTTATCACGGGAAAAGCAGATTTGCTTTACAAGATATTTAACTGCATTTCACAAGATAACATAATTACAAGCACGGCTGTTCTGTTCTGATCTGAGAGAAAACTGCCGTTGATGTGAAAAGAAAAATGATGGAACTCACCTTTTACCAGATACTTGTGAATATTACCAATTTTAAAATAAAGCGTGTAGAACAGCAATATATATATATATATATAAATAAAAATATAAAAGAGCACATGTCGTCTGGACCTCATCCTCATCGTCTTCTTTTCTACAACGAGTAGATTGGTGAAATGAGAAAAACAGCCATTCTGTGTGTGCACATGTGTCAGGCATAGGTGCATCCATTCGCCGAGTGAGTCACTATTTGCAGGCTCGGCTCAGGAGGGACAGCTACGGTACGTATCGGTGAGGTTCCATCATTCTGCCGTGGCTACATTTCCCACTTCACTGCGGCCGCCTACATGTTGCTGTTGTCCCCCTGCACGAGTGCTCCTGAGAGCCTCTCGAATCCAGGGGGAAGGTGTGAGAGGCGGATGGAGCTGCGAAGTGCTATTGCTGCTGCTTACCGGGACTGCAGATCTCAGGATTATGGTTATTAACAACGGGCTGGCATCATCACCAAATGAGAGCCGAGATGTAATATTGGTAGGAGAGTCACCTGGCTTTAGCACTCTAATAACACCAAAAAGAGCAGCGCTACAAAGCGGACGATTCAAATTCTTTTAATCTATCAATAAACGTTGTTTTTTTAAATCTCGTCTTACCATCCTCTTCAAATCTTTGGAGATCTGGTTTCCACCCAAATGGTTGTAAAAGGGACGATCGGTCCAGTGTCCGCTGTTGTGGGTGACAGAGTTGGTCCTCTGCCGGTTCATTTTGGCAATCATGGCCTTTTCCTCTTTCTGTGAGACAGAAAAAGCAAAGACAGGTCTTAGAAATAAAGTTTACACATGAAATTTCACTCATTCTGTTTAGCAGAGGTGGGAAATCATTTTTCGGTTGATGTAGGTTCGTTTGTCTGATACTATCTGAGGATGGGGGAACATAAAATAAGCCCTCTTTTCACAGGATTATCAGAATATTAAAATTTTAAAAACTCCCATAATCACACTCCTAAACCTTGTGGAAGGCCTTGCAGGAAAAGTTGTTATAGCTGCAACAGTTGGCCCACATCATATTGGATTAAGAAGGCAGATGTACAAATCCTTTTATCAATGTTGAATGTCACATGCCGTCGTCTAAAGGACGATGTGTTTGTTCACATTCGATAATTCAAATTGTTTTTGGTTGTTTTAGATTAGCTCGTGGCTAACTCCGATATGTTTACGGCAATGTGCACCGTCCTTGTTAATAATAAACAAGAAAAATAAGAAAAAATAAAAGAAATGCACGTGAGCAGATAAATGATGAAGATGAGGGGCAGGGGGAGGAAAAGAGAGCCTCCTTTTTCATTATGGCTCTTTGTAGCATAATGGCCGCTACTTTGGTACAAAGAGGTGTGTGTGTGTGGATGTTGGAGTTTGAGCCAGAGTGGTGGGATCATAATGCGAATGGCTTCACCGACAAAGATTTCATCCAAATATTTCAAATGTCGAGGGCCACTTTTAACTATGTCCGCCAGCCAATTTCAACGAGACTCTCGTGGCAAGACATTCAGATCGGGCGGCTGATGTAACAGTTACATGAACTGGACTGAACATGACACAAGAGACAGAAACATATTATACTTTGACCACATTTGGAAATGGCCCACATCAAATATATATAATAAAAATATCAGATCCTGTGTAATTTGCCGCAACACTGACTGCCTGACTGTCCAGTGTTGTTGCATCCCTGAACAGCTGCGTGATGGTGTTTTACACGTGACAGGAAGACCTCTCCACATTTTCACCACATGGTAATCTTCTCCTAAATGTAGAGGAAGAAGTAAAACCATCCACCAGCTGTAGAACTGTCACACTGATGAAAAATATTCCTTTTCTCCTCCTGGTGTTGTGTTAAAAGCTTGTTTCCTGAGATCGTAATCTGTAGTCATTTTATTTCTTTTTACTTCTGTTGTTTGATCTGCATCCTGGCTCTAGGACGTATTCTCAAAAAAAAAAGAAAGAAAAGATAAAGGTAACCAAAATAATTAGACTGCACAATCTCCCATCTGTCTCCCAGCAATGAGCAGCAAAATGAGAAGACAATCTCACTTCACATGATACGCTATCTATAGTTGCAGCTTGTGATGATGCTGGAGGACAGAGACAGCTGATAAAAGTCTGGTCATAAACAAACTCGAGCCCATGCAGCGAAGCAGGGATGAACTCACTCTTTCATGGGACAGAATCCAGGTTTATAACACAGACGATAAAACGATGAGTTTTTCAGATTCTGTGACCTAGAGAAATGTCACAAACTGTACTTAGCTTCAGAATAATTCAAACGGGCTGACAGACATGTGTCGCCGACCCTCGAGCTCATCTTTAAATCGTGTCAGGCTAATCGATTATTTTATGCTGGGTTTCTATGTCATTTAAAATTATTATTGAAAAATCTATTCTGCCACTACTAAATGTCAAACGGGACTAAAAAGCCATGAGAGCCATAATAATAGAAACTAATGTGTCCCACTATAAGCCATAAATTACAGCTCAGAGTTTCTGTTCTGCCCCCTAGAGTTTAACAATCACTTGATGCCACTTTAAACCCCTTTAATGTATTTTTGATGTGTATATTTGTACTATAAGACAGTAACAAGTGACATACCCTTTTCTGACTGCAGCCCACAATGAGGTAGGTTTCTATGTTGTGCTTCTTCAGGTAGGCATTTCTTTCTCCTCCTGTTCCCGGTTCCACATCATAGTCCCCATTCAGATAATTCAGAGTGGCTTTAGTTATATGGATGCGCCTAAAATGAGGACCACACACACACACACACACACACACACACACACACACACACAGCATTAATTATTCAGACACTGTATAATCATATCTACAGCGCTGTGGGCTGTTAGATATAACAGTTTTAGCAAAATTAGTTACAAATCCAATTATAAAAATATAGCAAACACAGCTTTTGTTCATAATAAAAAATATTAAAACAAATGTTTGAGATATTTTAAATATGAAATATGAGCATATTTTATCACGCATCTCAAAAAAAGTTGGAGCAGGGGAAACAAAGAGGCTGGAAAAGTAAGTGTTGCTAAAAAGAAACAGCAGGAGGAACACGATTGGCTATAAAAGAACATCTTCAGTGTTTTTTTTTTTTGTAAGGATGGGCAGAGCTTCAGCAATCTGCAATAAGCTGTGTCCTTAAATTGTGAAATTTCAGAAAAATGTATCTCAACATAAAATTGCATCTTCTACAGTTCATAATATCAAAAAATGTTGATAATCTCAAGAAATCTGTGCGTCATCCTCGGGCCTCAGGCGGAACTGCATTACGAGCAACCATGGAATCACTGCAGGGGCTAAGGATGCATGAACATGAACATCTAGAAACACTGCTGTCTTCTCCTCTTAAAAATCTACTGAGACAAAACAGGAAACTGTTCTGTGGTCAGATTAGTCAAAATTTGAAATTCTTTTAGGAAAACAGTGACAACACATCCTCTCGACTAAAAAGGAGAGGAACCCTCCATCGTGTTATCAGCACTCAGTCCCAAATACTCCATCTCTGATGGTAAAAATCCAGCAGACTTTTAAAGACTGTTGTTAAAAGAAGAGGGGATGCTACACAGTGGAGAATATGGCCATGTCGAAACTTTTTTTTTAGATGTTTTGCTGCGAAGAAATGTTAAATGAACTAATTGGAGAGACATACCCTGCTTTGCCTCCAGCTTCCATCTGATTTGCTAGTGTGACATCATTGGACCAGACATCGAACTGCCACTTCCTGAGCCCCAGCACCCCACAGTGCACTCTGCCACTGTGGATGCCCACTCGCATGTTGACGTTAACCCCAGTCACCTCCCGTACCAGCCTGCAAAAAAAAAAACACAGAAAGCATTTTGTTTTAAGAGATAATATGAAAGTTAAGCCTTTAACTCCACCAGTGCGTTGATGTTAGGGTATCCCAGAGATCACTTCTTTTCATCAGTGCATCTAATATCTCTGCTTTTGTTTGCAAGCAACTTCCTCTTTCATTATTTTAATCACTATATGCACACATGCGTCTGTAAACTCGTGCACGTTCATATTTGTTCTCCAACACTTTGGGAATCATAACTTTAATAAACTAATGCCTGCATAAAACTGAAACCAAAGAAAATTAAAATGATGTGATTTGAGTGAAAATGCTCTCTAACAGCAAATGTAATTAACAAGGACAATCACAGACGTTTAGCTTAACCTGAGGACTATTAATCTGACTCGAGCAATAATCGTCTTAAAAACTGACAGAGAATATTTCTGACTGTGAAGCTGCAAGGAGGCATTGCCGACAGCTGACAACGTGGTCACAAACTGCAGACTCCAAGATAAAGACTGACAGAGGCGTGCTTTCACTCTGATGTGCACTTTTTGGTGTGTAGACTGAACGATAATAAAGTTTATCTATATTTTCATTAAATTGGAAAAAAAAGTTAGCAAACTGACATTTTCCATGATTAGTTCTTACCCAGCTGCTCAGTGATTCATTAATCTGGTTTCTAAAGGAAAATTTAGCGTCCCCTCCACAGAGCCTTCTAAACAGGTTATAAAGGGAAAAAAGTAGACAGATGAAGTGATAGAGGTGATCTGCACAGTGAGGCTGATCGGCTGTGACGGCTTAGGATCTTCAGACTGCGCTGGGAAAAAATCAAAAGCATGGAGGACCATGTAGTCTCTTTAGGGAGGGAGTCACAGACGTCTTATATCCTTCACCAGCACCGCTCAGTCTGTCAGCCTTGAGCCTAGAAATGTAACTTCAACCTCAGAGCAAAACAACATCAGGTATTAGATGCCGGGCTCGCTCTCTGATCAGCGGTCATTTTTTAATGCATTCTGGAAATAAAGTGATGTTATTCATTACTACTTCCATGCATTACTACTACATCTGGAAATCATCCATTCATTCATTTGCCCCACTGCTGTACGCTTAAGAATTTTAATTACAGCCACAGATTAACCAGGGATGTCCTTTCAAAGTCAGAGGGCAACTTACGAGATAGCCTCTATCATGTCCAGCCCCATCTCCACACAGCAGTGGGCGTGGTCGGCCCTCGCCTCCGGCAGACCGGACACGCAGTAGTAGCAGTCTCCCAAAATCTTGATCCGCAGACAGTGGTTCTCCTGTCACAGGAAGCATGAGCACAAGAAAGAGCGACTTACTGGAGGTATCCTAGAAAATGACAAAGATGTTATTGCGATGGGTTTTAGACTTTTATGTCATTCACTGATGGGGGGTGACCTTTGGGAGCTGGATCCACTTTATGGTATCCTCTCTTCATCTTTCACCTTACAATACTACCTCGCAATTCAGTGGATAAAATACCTCAGTAATTCCCACCTAACTCAAGTAGACAGAACTGAGGTAAGCCAGGCAAAATTACATGATTGATAAATTATAACAAAATATAACAAAAGCCTGGTTCTGCCGGAGGTTTCTTCCTGTTAAAAGGGAGTTTTTCCTTCCCACTGTCGCCAAGGTTCTTGCTCATAGGGGGTCATATGATTGTTGGGTTTTCTCTGTATGTACTATTGTACAATATAAAGCGCCTTGAGGCGACTGTTGTTGTGATCTTGCGCTATATAAATAAAATTGAAAATTGAATTGAATTGAAAAACTTCCTTACCTGCTATTGAATAAACTAATATTTTTAAGAGTTATTGTTGCACTAATATAATCATTTTCTACTTAATCCTAAATATAAACTGTTTTACCAGCTTTGAGCTCAATGTTTTGTTTGTATATTCATGAAGAGGAGAAGACACCTTATTAGAAGCTATGGTGCTAAATTTCTTAACCCCCTTACTGGGATTGATTATTAACAAATGTGATCTGTTTTTCCTTAGTGTGAGAAAAACTGACAAAATCAATTTGATCAAACTAATAAAATCCCAAAAGTTCATCTTTTACACATCTTTAGAAGTTAAAAAAGGTCCATTAGCTGTTTCCTGTAACCGCTAACTGCACGGTGAGGATTTTGTTGGTTTCTTTTGATATTCAGCAGTCATCTTCAAATCATTCCACTGCACTGGATTTAGATCGAGATCAGATATTTCACCAATTATCCTCTTCTCTCTCCTCCATGCTTCACACTTTCAGTGATTTTGTTTGTAGTTTGTAAATCCGCCCAGACATCTTTTATAAATTTTGCGATGTGATGATACCACAATGTTTTAGGAGGCTGTACAAATTTCTGATGATGCTTGTCTTTTAGTCTTTGTTTCTATTTTTCTACCCTGCTCCTCCTACAATGCTATTTAAAGTTCACGCCAAGACTTTTAGAGCTTAAAACTAAACCAAACAATAAAACTAGATGTGAAAAACTAACTAAAATAAAAATAAAAACTACACTTTTGAAAAAAAATGTAAACAACATGAAAGGATTTTATGATTTTTGAGAGGAAGAAATAGCCTGAGATTGCGTATTTGTTCTTTTGCTAAAACTTGCCTGACAAGGCTTTGGTCCACACGTTTATCCAGGCTATTGTTGGGACTAGGAGTCAGTTGCTTTGGAAAAAAATGTTCAATTTTTCATTTCAACACTTATATCAGTTTTCCTAAGTTCAGAAACTAGGGTTTCCTCAATAACCAAGTATATAGATACCTCACATTTGCCTTAAAATGATTTTTTTAATTCATTTAACAGTGTGTGTGTATGTGTGTGTGTGTGTGTGTGTGTGTGTGTGTGTGTGTGTGTGTATGTTTGTTTTTGTGGGTACAGCAGCCATCCTCCATCTTTCCTTTTTGTCTCTTCCTCCCTTTTCTTTCCCCC